>JAYEPQ010000001.1:33152866-33365366 GCA_036321105.1 Dracaena cambodiana
TCATAATTGTAGTTGACTACAAATATTTAATGGTAATTTTAAAATTGAATTCAAATGTGTCAAATGACTATTTGATTAATGATTTATTTTTGGAATTGAATGATAGATGTAAATTTTAAAATTCAAAATGAAAGTTATCATTTCTTTATCAAAAAATAAAAATTGACATAATAATTAAAGTGATTTGTAGTTAAGACAAATAAATACTTAGATCTTACATTATTATTATTATTGTTATTATTATTATTAACATTTTGAGCAAGACCAAGGGAATAAACTTGGGCTCTAATGAAATATTCAAGTATTACTAATTTTTTTGGAAAATAGTTATGGGTTTTAGTATAAGAAAATATTTAATAAGAATAAAAATAATCTATTTTAAAACCATAATGATAACATTTGTTTATTTAAAATAATCATACTAAAATTTCATAAATAAATAATTAATTAAAAAATATATACACCGGCTTTGGATAGTTACATAAACATTCAGTCCAACAAAAATATCCAATCATGAAAAGAAAAAAGAAGGAAATCTTATCAATCTGCAGTTTCTACTCTGAGATGTTCTATACGATTATGGATTTCAGCGCACATAGCTTCTATCTCTATGTTTTTCGCACAAAGTTCCCCCCATCCCGTAGCTAGGGCATTGAGTTGCGCACCTGTACTTTGCTGATTACACACAGGGTATTAGAAGATCATGCAACCTTCAAGTGCATGGAAGATAATCCAAATGGTAGCAGAGTTACAGGTAAAAATTAGAAACCCTCACCTGGTGAAATTTCCTCTCCCGGTTCACAGCTTCTATCCTTTCATTGTAATCTTTAGCTGAAGATTGCATCCTTGCAAAGAGAACAAATAAAGATTCAAACATAAGATTGTAGGCCTTTCTTCGTGATATGAACTTCATGCTAAATTAAACCCATCAATCATGCAAATACCAATATTTCGGATGCCTCGTGTACACATCAAAACACAAAATACATATTGCATAAATTAATATAATATAGGAATACCCAAGAGTAGAATACAGAAACATCCATACTTAATCCCTTTACTTAGAATTTGCACCTCTTAATAAACAGATATTAACATATTGCATACCAATATAACATGGCTATAATCAGATTCTATAGCGATTTCATTGTAAGATACATTATATGTTTACCAATATATTTTAAGTTAAGAAAGGGCTATGCAATGAAATTTAAGGCTCTACCTATTTTCTTGTCGAGTTCCTCATGTTAAGAGCATTGTATTGGTACACAAATAAAATAGCACAAATATGCAAAGCCTTTTTCAATAGCACAAATATGCAAAGCCTTTTTCAATAGAGCAAATAACCTGAAGCTTTTTCTAAGGAACTGCAAACACCCAATTGAAAGTCAGACTGACTATGAGGAGTGAGATTAACTTAATACAATAATGTCCAAATCAAGGTTTTAAACATCAGCCAATTCTGACATATATCACAGGTATCGTATTGGATATTAAGGTATCTGATACGATATACATCACATAATTTTGGTCTGTTATTGCTGATATCTCCAATATTGCCGCTACAATACACCCAACAGTCCGATTCTAATAGCATAAATCATCAGGATGAACCAAAGAAGTTTCAGTTGTTGGAGAAGCATGGTTGTGAATGCAAGTACGAGCATCAGAAAACCCTGCCCCTCTGGTCTGAAATAATTGTGGTTCAGCCAAATGAGTCAAAGTTACAAGGGATCAGTGATCAAATATATGAGAGGAAGGACACTACACACAGGAAGAAAAGGGAGGACTGGGAGGGAAGGGGGTTGGGGTTGTATTATAAAAGTTTGTTCAGCTATAAATCTAGTTTAGAGCTACAAATGGGTTAGCCACACCAAAAATACTGATATCTGTATCTAATCTGATCTTTGATTGACTTAATGACAATTGAAAGCCTTTTAAATTGTTCACTCAAACCCAAATATCCAAGAAGGCAACCAATTTAGTAGATCAGAAATTCAGAATCATAGAATCAAACTCCTCAGTTCCCACTGAAGTTTGAAACAAGATATTGTCCTCTCCATCCCTTCTATTGTTCTCAGACTCATTGTCTTCCAAAACTCTTAGTTCTGTGTTAGGGCAAAGCATTAAGTGGAAAAATTGTACCTAAACTGAAGAAGGTAGCATCGACATAAAGAAACATTTTACCGGAACTTTAAGTTAAAAAAATAGCACCTAAACTGAAGAAGGTAGCATTGGCATATAGAAACAACCGCTATAAAAAAAAAAATAGTAAACCAGAATTCAAGAAAACACCAAATAGGAAAAAAGTTCACTTCTTGCATGAGCAGGGTGAAGGAAACTGGAAAACTATATAACACAGATGCTTTCTACCATGAAGCTGTAAAATGTTGAATGTGTCGAATACTAAAACTTTTGGTTGGGCACTCCTTGAATATTTCTTAGCTATGCCCTTAATTTTATCATGCACAGCAAGATAGGCCACTTCATAGTCAAGTCACAAGCACCAGTTAAACTCATGAACTTTTTTAAGACGCTGCTCTCTTGACTTTGAGTTTGAGAAAACCGTCAGTTTCAGCTACATATAAAAGGTTATACTACAATGGGATAAGTTCTTCATGATGTATATGCAAGCACCAATACAACACAGTGATAGATCCTCTAAGTGTGACTTGAGTAAAAAGGGGACATTAGGATTTATGGTGGTGGGAATTTGGGGAAGAGCACTAGTATAGGATTTCAAAGAAAAGTAAATAAAACAATAAAGACAAATTTGGACCTCACATCCTGGCGAACCATTCACGAAATCTCATCTCACATGCAGGATTTCATTTGGAAACTCAAATCTCATCATTCCTCGCTCTAATCACCACCAATAGTCACATACTACTTATAAAAGAAAATTGAATGCACGATACATACAAATGGAAAAATTAAATAAGCACCAAAACTAAAATGAGTGCTCTAAAAGGATAACCCATCAAATTTCCCCAGCTTTAAAAGATTCACCACCAGTATATAACGGTAGAATATGCATCTGAAACTTTTGAGACACTTTGATCATCTTGCTACCTAGGATAGGTGGTGGTTATAAAACTGTCAAAACACTGCAAATATGCTAAATTAAAGTGCCACTGCTCGAATGATCATCAAGTACGCAAAAATCAAAAACTGGGCTGTTACCAGGATCTAGGAATATCCAACATAGCCCAGTTTTTTATGGTCTTTACTGGAACTGTATGCAGAGCATGCAACATCCTCATAGTTCCTAGATGAAATTTCTTAAAAAGTCAATCATAACCATCACCTATCATCAACTACAAATTTCTGCAAGATACTATATAGACATACAACAAATTTGTAGTCGTTTTTGCAAATTTCAATATAGTTAGGGATCTCATCAAGTATAACAGGCAAATGCAATGCATCAGAATTACTAGGCATGACTCCAAAAAATAAGAGTTTTGGATTTTCTAACATGTACATCAAAACACGCTAATTTCATAACATCATTAGAATCAGTCCTAGTGAATCTAGAAAGAACCTTAACAAACCTACTGAAAGAAGAAATACCTAGAGTAATCTGACAAACTATATGAAGTACCCTGAATACTCGTTAGTAGCAATATTATTGCAACTATCGTGTGCTGAGTCTCTTCCTCTAACATAGATCTAGAAATTAAGCATCTAACATCATTATGTCTACATAATGCCACTACTATTGATGGAAATCAGGATTAGATTAGATTTGATTAGGATTTGGATTGTACTAAATATTTGATTTGATTAGGAGTTTGGATTTTGTTAAGATTCTGTTTGTTAGGGTTTCCCTATATATAGGGGTTGTATGAAGTATTGAAAAAATGAATAATATTTTGAGAAATTTTCTTGAGAAATCTCTGGCGTGGAATTCGCTGAGTAAAAATCTTTCCTCGTGGATTCGTGGAGAGTGGGCGTGGGCTGGGTGGATTCCCAAATCCCAAAAGTTTTCCTCAATTTATCATTTCTTCCCCAATCCCTCTAGAAAAAATCCTAATTTCAAAACCCTAACCCTAATTTCGCCTCCGTCCTGCGTCAAATTGGTATCAGATCCTAAAATTATTTTCTCCTCTTCTACCTGACCCAACCACCCTCACCCTCCATCAACCAGCAAGAGAGAGAGAAAAAAAAAAAAAAAAACTCAGATCAGATCTGCAGAGGGGAAAAAAAAACTCAGATCAGATCTGCAGAGTTAAAAAAAAAAAAAAAAAAAAGACTCTCTTTCTCCACATCTCCTTCTTTCTCCCTCAAATCCGCCCGACCTCTCCCAGCAAACCCACCATCTCCGACCAAACCCCCCCCCCAAACAACCCCCCCTCCGACCGACCCTCTCCCCCTTCAACTCCATTCTCCCATCCGACCAAACCCTCTTCAACTCCAGCTCTTTCCGCCGCTTCCGACCAAACCCCCCTCCGACCGACCCTCTCCCCCTTCAACTCCACTCTCTCCTCCTAGCCGCCGCCCACCGCCGACGCCCACCAACTCCCAGTCGGATCAGAGCTCAGCAGACAGCAGCAGCAGCCGCCGACCCCTTCTTCCGCCACCTCCAGTCCGCCTCCGCCTCTGCCTCCGCCTGCCTCCGCCGCCTCCGCCCGCTGTCCGCCGCCCGCCTCCCTCCAGCAACCCCGCCTCCGCCGCCGTCCTGCCTCCACTTCGACAGGGACCACCTCCTCATCTGCTTTTTCCCCTCAACTGCAGCGAGAGAAAGGAGAAGAGAGCTATTGGGTTTTGGGTTTGATTGTTATTGGGTTGATTTGGTTCTGATCCACTTATTCAGACCCACATCCGTAAAAGAATAAAAGGTTGGATTTATTTTGGGTCCGACCCGCAGGCTTCAGATCTGACCCGCAGATCCAGATCCATTCCACTCTTGGTTCAGATCAGTACAGCAGTGCAGACCCGCTGACAGTGCAGATCCGTTAAGGGTTTTCTTTTAATTCGGAGTCCGTTTCAACTCCGATTCAAGCGGTTTTCGATCCGTCGTGATTTTTGGGTATTTTCTAAACTTTTTTGAGATAAAATTTTGAGTTGATTATATATGGGGTTCATGTTCTATGGTCGTTGCATCAACACAAATGCTAAAAAATCGCAAATTGAGCGAGATATGTATGCTACTATACCCATTTTTTTCGGTTTCGATGGTCGACAAAATTATCAAAATTGGGAGAATCATATCCAAGATTTCTTTCTAACTTCTGATCTGACTTCATCACAGAAATGCCTTCACGCCCGACAAAAGTTAGGTGGAGAAACTTATACTTTGAGTAAAGAGTATAAATCATTTTTGGATTGGAATATCTTGCAACGTCTACTTCGTTATCGGTATGCTCAATACCACCTTCCAAATTTATCATCTCATCGGTTTCAATCATCTGAGCCTAAAATAATGACTAGTGATGAAAAACTTCAATGTATGATCGATGAGCTTAAAAAGTGTGCCGAATACTTGACAGTTTTAAAAACACACTTAAATGCAGGAATGAAAAAAGTCAAACGGTTAACAATGAAAGTATCACTAATAAGATTGAAACAGATATTCCTATATTTAGTGAATGTATTTTGCAGCCTACACTGAATACAGAAATTCGTGATGAGCCATTACTAGTACCAGATGGAACTTTTTTTTCATCCACAGAAGTTGAAGACACAATGGTTCAGATTTCTGAAGATCCTTCAATAGAACCAACTGCGAAATTTCAGCCGCTTGTGAATACTTCTGATGATCATACTTACGAGGAGAAACCAACGGAAATATCTTCTTCTCTCCTATTTGCAGATGTACAGGGAGTACAGGAACTTTCAATCCAAAGTGAGACTTCACACAGAAAAGAAGTTATTGTTGATGATGAGGTAAAAACTTTAGTTCCTCTTGAGAGATTCATTACAGAAATTATGAAGAAATTACCGACTCAACATACAGATTTATATGAAGTTTCGAAGAGGTTTGCTTCTGCTATTCATGGCCAAAATAATTTGTGGGATTTACAATCATTTGAAACTGGCTCACGAAAGAAGCCAGTTCCACTTCCACCGCCTTGATTCAGATGTGATGTACTAGATACAGTTTTTCGACCACCACCATGGCCCAATTGGATACTTCGTGGATGCCAATCAGTTCAACCCAGACGTGTTTATCATTCCTTATCTCCGCATTCATCGGGGGTGAATGCTTTGAAGCCGGGGAGAATTGATGGAGATCAGGATTAGATTAGATTTGATTTGATTTGATTTAATTAGAATTTGAATTGTACTAGATATTTGATTTGATTAGGAGTTTGGATTTTATTAAGATTCTGTTTGTTAGGTTTTCCCTATATATAGGGGTTGTATGAAGTATTGAAAAGATGAATAATATTTTGAGAAATTTTCTTGAGAAATCTCTGGCGTGGAATTTGCTGAGTAAAAATCTTTCCTCGTGGATTCGTGAAGAATGGGCGTGGGCCTGGGTGAATTCCCAAATTCCAAAAGTTTTCCCCAATTTATCATTTCTTCCCCAATCCCTCTAAAAAAAAACCCTAATTTCAAAACCCTAACCCTAATTTCGCCTCCGTCCTGCGGCAACTATTCTTCTCATGAACATGGATCTCATCAAGTTTGAATTTACCGGAGTCCACTAACTCATAAACATCACTAGTACCCTCTGAAGTAATGTATCATAAACAATTCTCTAATTATCAATATCATCAATTACAATATAAGTATCTAGACTCTTCAAAATGCACTGATAATCATAATTTCCAAATACTTTTACACTTTGAACACTTGATTGAGGGGCACTAGTAAGCAACAACAACAACAATAACAACTAAGCTTTTTATCCCAAGTATTTGGGGTAGGCCCACTTTATTGCCCCGCTTGGTTACAAGCCCGCGCTACCAGGCTCGGCTGAGGAGCACTAGTAAGCATGATAATAATATTCCTCACACTTATCACACTGTTTTTTAGCCTTGAAAATGGATCTTCTATCTAAAGGTGCGCTAAGAGATAATTCTAGCTCTAAGCAAAAAGAAATGCCTTCATGATATTTAGTATCATCTCATTTAAAATCAAATCTCAACCATTATAAAACATATACATAGTAGGATAATGGTCTATCTAAAAAACCATATCTAAAAACAAGTTTCTCAAATTTAATCATATCCTCTCTAATAGAAAGTTCCCCAAGATGAAATTAACTCTTTATTACATCAGGCTCTAAAGGAAGAGAGAATAATTTTTTTTCTTCAGCTCTTCATTGCATTTCATGTCTCTAGAGGACTATTATATGTCATTTCAAGTTATCTTTCAACGATGGCACAATAAACTTTAGCACAATCTTACAGTGTCCACTACTGAACTCTATATAAATCAGAAAAATCATACAAATTGAAACAGTAGTCCATGTTCTCTATCCAAATCATAAAAATTGAGAGGGTCAGTCATGTTTACCATCAAAATTGAGAGGCTTAGCTGTGTTTTCAAATCACTACAAAAAACTTCCCTTTGTACAATAAACTCCATGAACCTTCATAATTATTTTTAAAAACTACCACATATTTCATAGAACAACCAAAAGAAACAATTTAGTTTTGCAATGAAAATGAGGGGGCATTGGAACAATATGTTGATAGAAAGAAGATGCAATTTCCTTGCCTGGATAAAGCAAGGCTCTAAATATCGGATATCATATTCGTATTGGGTAAGGGATTTTTCATATCGGATAAGGGGGTATAGTTACAACAGAAAAACCCAGCTTAAAAATCATTATATGCAACAAGCACTCACCTTACAATGTGATGTTGTAGTAGACTCTGAGGCTGAGCATTCCTGAGGGCTAGACTCCAAGCAGTAACATCATCACGCTTACTTAAAGCAGGAGGTTCTAATCCATATAGTGACATCTCCAGAGTTACAGCAGGAGGATTTCCAGCTCTCAGCTCTCACACGTTCACACTCTCTTGCAAGCATAGGGTGATTCTGATTGACAGCAACAAGAACTCGATATAATGTAATTAACAGTAAAAACTTCATTACTGTTTAGAAGTGTTTTGGACATGACACCAAAAAACTTGCTTGTTTTTAAATATGACCCCAAAATCATTGTATTTTGCAAAACTTCAACAAAACTCTAATGCTAAACCACTAGCAAAGTATCCATGAGATGCACTGCTTACATATTCATAAAGCCACTTTTGAGTCACTTAAAATGAATAATGCACGTCTATGCTACATAAAGAAATATATGATTGCTTATTCATATACGATTTTCTTAACGTGTATTTTCTTAGGACCTAAGTGGCCACTTGTTAGACCTCTAATTGATCAAAACTCCATATCTAATTTCTATAAAATACCAAAAATCATCTTAGATTATTAATTATTAAATAATTATTTAATAATAATTTGTTAGCTCTAAAGCCATGGGGTTAAATTAAAAATTAGCCTTATATGGATGTGTTAATATTAATAGCTTGATTATTTTTCTTTATTTCATATTTTTCCTCCATAATGTAATTACCTAGAAATTTATGGTTTATACATTTACACAAAAACAGATTCACGCTATGTATATTTTCCTAATATAAATTACAATATAAATAATAAATGTTAAATTTTCAATCATGATAGTTAAAAATTAATTCTCATGGAACTCCAGTATGATATAGGAGTGTGTTAATGTTAATGGTTTAATTATTTTTTCTTTATTTCATATCTTTCCACAATAATGTAATTACCTAGAAATTTATGGTTTATGCATTTACACAAAAAAGATTCATGTTACATGTATTTCTATAAGATAAATTAAAATATAAATAGTAAATGTTAAATTTTCAATCATGATAGTTAAGAATTAATTCTAATGGAACTCTAGTATGATAGGTTTCCTCTTCAAGCAAATATCCATATAACAAAATTTAGCTATGATATGTAGGATATTTCTCCACATAAAAATTTTGCATGTCCAATCGTACCAGACACAGACTCGTGCACCTCCATGTCTGACACTTACGTATATATCATTATTCACCTCAAAAATAGGCACATATGGTATGGTATGTTATGTTGTTCATTTGACAACAAACTAAGTGCATCATTATTCATTTCACTGTCGCCTTTTATCTAAGAATAATAACTCAATACCTACATTTATGAGTTAAATATGCAGACATAATTTCTAAAATGCCAGCATATAGTCGTGTCATGTCTAGATATCAGAGTTGTCAAGTATGTCACTGTGGATAAATATAGCAATTTTGTCTATAAATGTATTTAAAAGTAATTATGTATTAAGTGTTTAGAATATGATGAAATTTAGAATATATATACTTACCATATATACTCTATTTTATTTCCCTTATTAAATAAACTAATGATCATAATACTTTAAAAAGCGTGAATTGGTCTAAGATTAAGTTAAGCTATCTTCAGTGTTCTAAATATCGAATACCGGTCCGATATCGGTCAGCCAAATTACATACCGGTTACCGGATACCGTATGGGATATTGCGATATGATCATAAATACTGGAGTGTCATATCGGTGTCATACCAGTTAAAAAATAATCATATAATTGGCTATATAGAACATAATAAAACACATAAAACAAGTTTATAGTATTTATATTGGCTTATTTACATTCAACTTACGAATTTTCAGATACCGTTTAAAACGTTCGCAAATGCACAAAGCGACATATAATCATAAAATTAAGAAAAATAAGTTTTCAAGATAAAAGAAAAGTGTTTCTACAATACATAAGTGATATAATTATAAAATTACAACATTGTCCTTTAAATGAGTTTATTTGAAACATGCTAGAAACTTTAAATATCAGTCTTTACAAAATATTTTCTAGCTAGATTCAGAGTCTACTAGTTCATTTGATATTATACCTTACTCATCATCTGATGACGAATCTGAAAATGATGTGTCAAATTCTTCCTCATCATCATCATCTGATGCGTGCCACTATTTAGACTTTGAAAATGATAATGCTTTTCTCTTTAAAGTTCTACTACTCTTGGACTTAAATACCTTAACTCTTTCACTATTTCTCTTCTTCGGATTAGCACCCATAGCAATTGACACCTGTCGAAAAGTCAATTGTTCTTCAGGAAAGATTTCATCATCAATAGTCTCATAAGGATCGCAATTCTTTTTCTCAGACATGAGCCACTCGGTGACCTTTTCCTCTTCATTGTATGCTACTAGGGGATTTCTGTTTGGAATTGAAAGTTTACTCTTGAGCTTTACATTGAATTTGACAAATACTAAGTCATTCAATCTCTTAGAATTTAACCTATTTTTTTTCTTCATATGCACCTAAATAAAAGATAATCACATAAAATTCGTTTAGAACATATCTACTTGGGAGAAAGAAATATTTAATTAGAAAAGTTAAAATTGTAATACCATCTCAAATGTGCTCCAGTTCCGTTCACAATCCGAAAAACTGGTTGTCATGCTCAAGATCCTCATTATCATGATTCTCAATTCGGGAGCATCTGTCCCGCCACCATTGAGCTAGCAATGAATATTTAGAAATAGTTATTAGCTATTTAATAGTTTCTTTAATTAAAAATAGATTGAATTTTGCATTTCTTAAATTGAAATGCATACCTGAATTAATGATTCTCTTTACTGCTGCTCTTGCAAAAAATATTCCAAATGATCCATTTTTATTTTGATACATTGGGAGTTGCTGTGCAATCTTATCAATTCTATCATGATCATTTGGATAGATTCTGTGCATCACGTCAACGAAGCCCGACATGAACGACCCATCAACATCAATCTCAGGCTGTTTCACATAGTAATACAGAGGGCTCAAGAAATATCCAGCTCTATGCAGAGAACCCTTAAGTTTTTCCTCCCATCTCCTATCAATAATCTTCCATATTGGAAGATATTTCTTCTCTTCACCGCCTAGAGCATCTCTTATTTCCTCTTTAGCAGTCTCTAGATCACCATACAGAAAGCCCATTGAAGGGATCTTGTCCCCATCAACTCTACGCAAAACTTTCACCAGTGGAGTAAATACTTTTAGGGCAATATTTGTGTTGTCCCAAAATTTGTTGCTAGGAATTATTTCTGCAACATAAACATTCATAAAAAGATGTATTAAAAAATATGAATAACGTATAATTTAAAATTATTAAATATAAATTTTTATTAATTTAAATAATACCTTCTTGCCTGGATCTGTTCTAAACAGAGTGCAATCCATCCAGTCATCAGAAATAAACATATACTGCAGCTCTCTCTTCTTCTCTCTGATTGATGATAAAGAGAGAAATGTCGTGACAAATCTAATTGTACCCGGCCTTATTAGCTCTCCACCAGCATCAATCTCAGGCTACTTCGCATAGTAATACAGAGGATTTAAGAAATATCCAACTCTATGTAGAGGACCCTTAAATTTTTCTTTCCATCTCCTATCAATAATCTTCCATATTGGAAAATATTTCTTCTCTTCACCCCCTAGAGCATCTCTTATTTCCTCTTTAGCAGTATCTAGGTCACCATACAGAAAGCCCATTAAAAGGACCTTATCCCCATCAACTCTACGCAAAACTTTCACCAGTGGAGTAAATACTTTTAGGGTAATATTTGTGTTGTCCCAAAATTTGTTGCTAGCAATTATTTCTGCAATCTAAATATTCATAAAAAGATGTATTAAAAAATATGAATAACGTATAATTTAAAATTATAAAATATAAATTTTTATTAATTTAAATAAATATTTTCTTTCCTGCATCTGTTCTGGACACAGTGCAATCCATTCAGTCATCAGAAATAAACATATACTGCAGCTCCCTCTTCTTCTCTCTGATTGATGATAAAGAGAGAAATGCCGTGGCAAACCTAATTGTACCCGGCCTTATTAGCTCTCCATCAATCGCTTTTCTCATAATATCTAAATATTTGGTGTGACTGTATAACTGATCTCCCCATCATAATTGCACTTCGGATATATTTAAACTTTTTAATATCCGCAAATATCAGATTAACTGTATGTGCTGCACAAGGTGTCCAAAATATGTTTGGATGCGTCAGAGCCAATGTGTTTGCTGCAGCCATATTGTTCGAGGCATTATTTGTCACAATCTGTACAACATTTTCCACGCCAACCTCATTCATTCCCCTTTCCACAAATTTGTGGATATAACTGCCATCCTATCTCTCAGAAGATACATCTTGAGACAACAAGAAGGCTGTACCAGCCGAACAATATACAACAATATTCATTAAACTTCTCCCTTTTCGATTCGACCACGCATCAATCATTAAAGTGCAGTCATTTGTTTGGCAACTCCGTTTGAATGATTCAAGAGTTGCATCTGTCTTCTCGACCTCTCTCTGGAGGCAAGTCTCGTTTAGCTCGTACGAGCTAGGAGTCTGTAAGTTTAGTCCATATATGTCAATAGTTTGGACTATCTACATAAAAGATGACTGCGTAGCAACATTGAATGCAAACCCTCTTTCATAAAAAAAACCTGATAATGTATTGAACTGCATCGTCTCTAGCTTTTTTCTGGAGACTGATGGCACGGTAGGCTGTTTTTGAGCTGCTTCTACTGCTTTCTTGACCGATCAAATAGCAAATTGATCAATCGGTCCTGTTATTTTGCGAAAAAATTGACCTATTGTTTTGCGAGAAAATGACTCCCTCTAGTTGTCTCCTCATTTTTTTCTTCCCCAACACGAACTTTTTTAATAAATTTTGAAGTTTTGTTGCTTTCCCTTCTTTTACTTCTCTAGTTTTATTTAGCATTGCCAGAGTTTTATGCTTCACGTCATCTGGGATCGGGGGACAGCCTCTGACATTCCCGCTGACATGACATAAATGTTCCTTCAAGCGGATAATGCCTCCCCCATATTCGTTCTTACAGAAATTGCACTCCACTTTATTGAGCTTATTAGGTAATTTTTTTCCCTAATCCCAAACTGGATCTTGCCTCCTCGTCTCTCTTGGACATTAAAAACACCAGAAGAGGACATTCTTCAAGTAATTTCTGACTTCAATTTTTTATTAAAAAGACAAAAAAAATTAATTAAATCAATAGCAAATATAATAAACTTAATCTATTTCATAAAAATCCTAATCTAATCATATAGTAGGCAAAACTAAATTATATCTTACAAAAAATTATTTCATTAAAACTACATAATCCAAACTACATTGTACTATAATTCAAAATTACAAACCCTAATATATCCAACAAATACAACAAATTACAATGTCATGCAATTAAAATATTCTATATCAAATAAATACCCTGTTTGAGAGCCCGCCAATTAAAATATCCACCTGATTTGTCTTCTATGGGGATGGAAGATAAGGAGACCGTGTGTTTACTCAGTTAAATGCATCAGTTCCCATAATGTATCTTTATGACCATAAGTATTTGAATATAGAAACTCAATTCTATTTCAAGCCTCATTAATTAGATTTTTTTTAAACAAATTCATCCTTATGTTGTTATTTTCACATGCCGTGAGGCATAAAAGGACCATCACTTCCTTGGTGAAACTTAAATAAAAATTCGAACAAGTATTAGCACAGACCAAAAAATTTTGAAGTTATAATTTGGAAAACAAAATTCCAAAAATATAGATCCTGCAAAATTTTTCCCATCAATAAAATATAGGAACAAGAAACTTTATGCAAATGAGTGAAAATTTAGTGCACATCATTTTTCTATATACTAGCAAGGGTCCAATTTGCAGGATTTAGAGAGATTTATTTGGAATCTTTGGATGAAAGGAGAGAAACAGAAATACTCTGCCCTTCTAACAAATAATCAGTATTGTTTTGCATATTTAATGAATTAATAATCATGCCAATGTAAAACCGTTTGCAAATTCCATTAACACTTGAATTATTCATGAAACAGAAATACTCTGTAGACTATTTGGTATTTACTACGGTAGTAGAACCTCCCAACTTAAGTATTCGCCTCAAATTACACAAAAAAAAGATTCTAACATAAATCGCAATCAATTAAAACTAAATAGCACAATTATAAAAGAAATTGAAGAAATTTATAACTCTAAATCAAATTAACATGAAAAAATCAAACTTGACTTACCCGGTCGGCGGCCACTGTCCCACTGAACTTTCTACCGGCGAATTTGAGATGGCAGCGTCGGCGGAGAACGGCGAGCACCTTTCGAAGAATTCCAGATCGGGAGAAGAGCAATCGGAGAGCGAAGAAGAAAGAGAGAGAGAAAACGAGAGAGATTTATGGCTCGATTGGAAAATTAGGATTAGGGTTCGGCTCGATCGGCCGACGTTCGCGGGGAGAGAATGAGAGAGAGAGCCAGAGAGTGGGAGAAGAAGAATCTGAGAGAGATTTAGGGCAAGATTGGGAAATTAGGGTTAGGGTTTGGTCGGGGGAGAGATCGATCGCTCGGATCGCTGGGAGAGAAAGAGAGAGAGAAAACAAAGGATTTTACCCTTTCTCTCCCCTCCCGACCTGTTTTATTTCTTAACGGGTTGGATTTTAATGAGTTAATGGGTTTAACCCGCAACCAAAACCAAAACCCCATTAACCGATATTATATAATACCGACCGGTATTTCTCATCTCGATACCGACCGATATATCGCCACATGGTCGATATATCGGTCCATACCGATCCAAAACGATAAACGGTAAAAAAAACTCCTTATCGTCTCGTTTCTTCATTTTTAACGATATACCGCTATATCGGCCGGTATTTAAAACAATGGCTATCTTGATTGAGTTAATTTATCGATTAACCTCCCATGAGATTTAGCAAAGGACTCAAGACATCTATTAAATAATAATTTAGTACAACTTCCGTGATGTTTCGCCAAGAAGACTTGAATAACTAGGAAAAGCTTTTGATTAAAATTAAATAAGGAGTTCCTTTCATGATATATTTATCAAGACCCCTTAATTAGTAACTATTTTTTATAAAAATAAGAATTTCCTTACCTACCTTCTAGTGGATACGATATCCTTCTTTTCTTTTTTTCAAATTTTACTCTCTTGTCTACGAGATTTACTTTTTAGGTCTCCAGAAAAAAAAATACAAATAGAGAAAAATAAGAGTAGAAACTAATCATATTAACCGAGAGAACATGAACTGAAAAATCATTAAATTAAAGAGTACTTTCTTTTGCGTTTCCAACTTTATTCAATTTTTTTATGGAGATGCTTTTCGTTGATGAACTATTTTCTCCTTTTTCTTTGAAAGAGAGAAAATTTAAAAAATGTTATTAATATGTAATATTTTATCTTCATTTAAAAAGGAATTTGTAGGCTTTAGCTTCATTATTTATTGGTACTTTAAGATCGATATATTTTGAATAGAATGGGAAAATTTTAATGTGAATTCTGAAAGAAAAGGAAAGTTCATATTTTGATTTTCATTACCAAATGAGATAATTATTACAAAAGAAAAAGAAAAAAAAAAAAGAAAAGGATGGCTGTGTGGAGGAAAATAAAAAGACATAAGAAGACATGAGTACATAGTAGGAGAGCGGGCATAGAACAATATCAAATTTGAGCATCGGTTTTTATGTTGTTTTTTCATGGCTTATTGTCATTCTAAATTTTAATTGAAAAGTGGTTAGATTGGTTTAGGATTAAGATATTTTCATGCATATTAAATATTATTGTGATACAAATTATTATTTCAGAAATTAGATGGTAACAATTTAATCAATTGTACAAGATAGTTATAAGGATTGAATTATGTTGATAAGTTAAATTGTCATCCATTATCAATTTAAGATCTAAATTGGATCAATTGTTAGGTTTCCTTATCAAAGTAAAAATTTCTTTCCAAAGAGAATATTTATAATTGATCAATCAAGTATAATCAATTGGACTCCTATTAGCAATTGATTCCAATTAGTAAAGAAATTTTACGAACAATGAGGTGGTGCGACGTAGCGAGATTTGGCCCCAAAAAATTTTTTAAACACAAGAAACAAAAAAACATTGAAAAACATGCACTCAAAATTTACCTATCATTATATAACACAATTTGAAAGAACCCTCAAAAGAACTTAAACGCCCTCAAAATTGAAATAAAAACATCAGCAAAGCGAACTTTCAATAAGCAATGTTATGTTGATGTTACATAAAAATATAGGAATTTTGGGGGGTTTTTTATAATAAACAAGATTTTTCAGAGATCAATAAGAAAACCTGAATATTTATGACCATTACGCATAACCCCACTAACTATATACCAATGTTTAAAATGGCGATAACGGTAACGTAACGTTTTGCTTTTGTTAGGTTATGTTGCATATAACGTAACGCATAATATAGGTTACACAATTTCCTATTTATTTAATAAAAATAAATATAAAACTATATAAAATAATCTTTATAAATTGAAAAATAAATTAAAAAATTCTATAAAGAATATATAACTATTTTATAATATATAATCTATTCTAATTTTTTATTCAATTTTACAATAATTTTCACATTTATCTTTGTAAATTATATTAAGTCCGCAACCGTAAATCTAATTGTCATCTAAACAAAAAAAAACAAGATTACAATTTTTTATTTCAATTCCAGTTATTATCCTTATTGTAATTTATATTTTCAAATATTCAATTTATCTTATTTGTAATTGTTAATTTCAGTTCTGTTAAAAATTCAATAGAAATAACAAATATGATATTTTAGCAACTGAATAGGAATTACAACAAGAAAATAAGAAAACAATCGCTAATTAGCAACTTAGTAATTCTATAAGCAATCAAACAAGCCAAATTAAGTAACAAAATTTCAGTAATTCGCTAATAATCAAAATAATAAGTAACAAAAATATAGATATTACTAAAAAAATAATAGTAAATAACGTAATTTAATGTAACGTTACGTAATATAACGTAAAATAACATAGAAAACGTACTGTAACGGTGCACTAAATTATTTTCAGTTGTTACGTAGTGCTGGAGTTCCGTTACGTTACGTAACGCAATATAACGGGTTTCATAACGCGTTATTTTCAGCATTGCTATATACGTAATTCTATTATTAGAAAGAGACAAACAACAACAATTAAGCCTTTTATCTCAAATACTTGAGGTAAACTACATGAACCAAAAGAGAATCACGCCGGATTGATCACATGGATTGATAGGGAAAGTCTCAACGAAATTCAATATTTGGCTCATGTCATAATATGTGATAATATTTTTGCTGACTGTCACAAGCCTACCACAACGCTCCTCCTTTATTTTGGCTTGGGACATGCAATAAAAAGATAGAAAGAGAAATACATTAAATAAAAGGTTCAATAATAAGGATTTCAACCTAGCAATTAGATGATAAACTCCATAAAGCACATAATAAAACTGAAAACTTACATAATTCTTTGAGTAGTTACTCTATGCACATTGGGACTGTAATGGCATCAGAAAATCCATCTAACCCAATTATTGTATTTACTTTGGGCTTATTTATAGAAAATAGAGCCCTAATTAGTAAGTAGACAATTAAATTACAAAGAAACTTCAGAAGTTACTATATATGAATCTCATAGCCAATAGAAACACTGAAACTGCGAAAGCATTTACTTAGACCTGTAAATAGAGCTAGGGAGAAGTTATAACCTGGTAAAGAGATTGGTTTGTGTGGTGGGAAATTATAAGTTCAAATCCTAGCTACAGCCTCTTAATAAGAATTAGGGGTAAAGAGTAGCACTTCCTCGCTAAAACTCTTAGATCCACAAAGTTCACTTACAAATCAAGTCATTGGAATTGTATTCCGATATTAAAGGTCTACATACCAAAGTTTAATGCACAAAGCAAGTGAAATGCATGACGTAGGTAGCTTTAGATTTAAAGTCAAATAAATAGAAAGAGATGAGCAAAGTAAACAAGGAGGATAAGGAGACAAATAAATCTAGGACGAACTACATTTTTACTTGCTATTGTTCATGTAATAGGAACAAAATAAATTATTACTTGTCTGCTGATAATCAATATCAATGATTTGTGCACTCCCATGTAAATTTAGCAAGAATATTAAATAACCTAAAGAATTGAAAATAGATCATTATTCCAAAACTTAGCTCATCCTATTCAACTCCAATGGTTTAAACTACACATGGATATACATCCTTTTAAAATTCTCTGTCTTGTAGCCCCCATAAAAAAAAAGATGTGATAAAATTACTTACAATAGTTTGGTCATGTGAGACATAGACCTATAAATGCACTAGTTCAACGAGAAGATCTTATCAACGTAGGACAAATTAAAAGAGTAAAGGAAAGACCGATGGATGGAGCTGATACGATAAGATCTAGATGCTAGAGGTTTAAATGAAGACATATTGCTCAATAGGAATGAGTGGAGAAGGATCATTCATGTGATAGATCCGAAGTGATTCACTTTTGGTTCATATAGCATATCCCAAGTACTAGGGATAAAAGGCTTAGTTGTTGTTTATTTCAAGGTTATAATATGGATATCGAAAACGTATCGTATGGGCAGTTTTCATATCGGATAGCAGGATATTGGACGATATATCGGAGATATAAGCCAATATCGGGCATTTATATTGTATCGGTAGACCCTCCAAAATAATATATTAGGCGTTATATCATTCACCACAGCCGATATTTAGAACAATGGTTTGATTGCTTGTTATTTGTTTCTTCTCATGCATCGCGTTGGTAGAATATATAAAATACGTCTCTAATACCAAAATGTCATGTCCCTATGCAGCTAGCTAGGTGTTAATAGGATGAGTAACAAAGAGAATAGTTGGAAGGCATTTTCTTTTGTTGGAATAAAGACTATAGCACAGTCTCCAACAACTTTAGCATAGATTCAGGCCTCTGTTGGCAGAAAGGTGGTAGAAAGCTTATTAATGCAGATAAATGAGGAAAAAAAGGGTTTAACACAATGTTTAAAATATCAAAAATTTGGCATGTGTCAATAGATGATTTAAGGTATCGTAATTGGCAATACAAGGCGTAAGGCAATATCGGGCCGATATTACCTGATTCGATATTTGTGACATATATTTGTATATATGATATTTTAAAACTTTGGTTTATACTTAACACGAACATCTTTTCTCCTAACTATTTTGGTTGCTCATTAAAATTACAGTTGAAATACTCGCCTATGATCAATGAAATAGCCAAGGTCAGAAAAGGCTCCCCAACAGAGTTAATATAATCAGAGCAATTGAGTAGGAAGCATTTAATGATTAAAGTCATTCCATTAGTTGAAAGCTTACGCAGGTTATTTAGATTTGATATCACTTAAATTTATTTCAGTAGAAGGCATTGTGCATATGTAGATTATTCATCAACTAATTTACATCACATCTCTCAAACACCATCAATCGTCACCAGAGCTACAATACTCAAAACCTCAAATTTTAACATCAATCTATTCAGTTAAGTTTTAATTACTTACTAAAAAAAAAAAAAAAAACGAAACCCAAATAAATTGAGAATTGAATAATTTTGGGTTGCTATTACCTCGAAGTTGAATTTGGGAGAGGAGGGAGATCCTTGAGGAAGTCGGCGGGCTTCTTGACGCTCCGCTGCATCTCCTCCTCCACAAGGCGGTCGACGTCGGCCTTCACCTTGGGATCGCCGTAGTTGTCGATGTACGGCAGCGCGTCGATGATCTCGTTGGCCTGGCCGGCCAACCCCCAGACCTCGCGAGTAGGATCCGGCGGCGCCTCCAGCATCAGCACCTCTCCTATGCCTGCCATTGATTTTAATGGGTTTTGGGGGCCAAAAAGTTTGAGCTTTGCGGGGGATTTTGTGGGGATCGCCGTGGAATCGGCGCCGCTAAAATCCCATTCAAAAACCCAAGTGCACAACCGGAATTATTAAAGCTATCTCCATCCCCCTTTCTAAGTGAGCCCACCCCATGAACTTCCAAAAATGGTAGTTCTATTTGAGCACACCAATTTGTTCAGTCACCTCTTTCCAGAATTAGTCTTTCAAACGGTCTTTCAAGAATTAGTCTTCCAAACGAACTTTTATACTGTTTATAAATTAATTTTCCAACATATTTAATATTGATTTGGGATTAATCCGCAATAATAGGAAAAAACATGGTCACAAAATCTAATGGCAAATTTGTAATTTTTATAACTATAGGCGGTGGGCTAGCTGAGCAAAGTGGTATGCTCAAATGGAATTTTCCAAAATAATTACAAGTTTGTTATTTTTTTCACTAAGTTGTTATTTTCTTCTCCTCAATACCACCCCGTACTCCACTCCATAAACTCCCCACCTCTTAGACCCTTAAATGCTAAGCTCTTATTCCAATTCCCTCTCTAGTTTCTTACTACTTCCAATTACAAGTATCCTCAAATCCTTAATTAATTTCAAATCTGAACTAATTCTAATACTATAGGAAAGTAAGTGGCAAGATTGAAGAAGATTTCAAGAATATGGATAATAGGAATATACAATTGATATCATTAGCGAATTCTCCTTATCTAGAGGTATGAACTAAGCATTTCACTAACCATTTGAACTTTCCTTTCAGTGGTTTTTCATTATAAAATTTTCCATAGTGATTTTTTGTGCCAGCGGCAATCAAGTACCAGTCAGGAATTAATACCTGAACAACATTTAAGTTACGTGGGTACTAATACCCGAATGGCTAACATAGTGTTCGAATATTAGTACCTGAATGGTCAAATTTAATTTATACTTTATATTTTAATATTAAATATTTTTATTTTTTCCTAAATACTATAAATTAAAAAGAATTTGACTTAGATAGAATTTATATAATTTACGTTAAAGACCACAAACAAAAATTAGCTATTAATACTTTACTTGTCAACTTGGTGATTTAAGGTTAATACATCAACACACTGTAGTCGAATTCAGTTGATGTTATTATAGACAGCAGTTTGAGCTAACTACATCTCAGATATGCATTAGCTAGTTTTTTTAAACCAAAAATTACTTTTACTATAAGAAAATCTTTAGTTTATGAGTTTAATATTGCAGATATTTTTCAGTCAAAACTTTGTCAATGGACCCGAAAAGAAGGAAAGAGACTTGAATTTGTCATTATAATTGTAAAATCAGATGGTGGTGGTCCCAATAAGAAAATAAGGATTAAATTTGATTGTAAGCACGGTGAACAACCAAGATCTAAGAAAATGAAATATATGGAGGACTTTAAATAAGGCAGTGGATCTAAGAATTGTGGATGTTCATTCCAATTTAAGGGTCAAAACTGGTATGTGAAGGGGGACAAATGGACATTAGAAGTTATATGTGGCATGCACAATCATTCAGCAACAAAATACTTGGAGGGTTTCTCTTACACGAAGAGATTGTCAAAAAGTGAGACTTATGTTTTAATTGAAATGTCCAATTGTCATGTTCGACCCAATAATATTTTAATATCATGAAAGCATAAGGACCCTAAAAATACATCAACTAGGAAGATAATATACAATACACATTAGAACCACAGTGTTATCGAGCTAAGGGAGATTGCATATGCAACATTTGTTATGTAAGATTGCAGAATACAAGTATATTGAGTGACATCACACCTGTGAGCATAATGATTCCGTGACCGACCTCTTCTGGGCATTACTAGTTGGTGTAGAACTACTGCATGCATTTCCAGGCATTACAATCATGACCTACACATATAAGACCAATCCGTTGTTGGAGATTGCAGGTGTGACATCGACTCATTGTCGTTTACTGTTGCTTTCGCCTTCCTATAAAGAGAGAAAGAAGCTAATTATGCATGGGCAATGGACAATCTGCATCAGCTATTTATCAGCATTGAACCCACCATAATCGTCATGAATAGAGAGTTGACACTCGTTAATACTGCTGAATTGGTATTTCCTTCTAGTAGACATCTCTTGTGCAAATGGCACATTAATAAGATGTTCTTGCAAACTGCAGATAAATGTTTGGACAATAATCCGAGTGGAAGAAGTTTTATTCTAGTTGGAAAGTTGTTATCTTATCAAACACAATTGAACAATAAAATACACACTTTGATGCCCTAAAAAAATGAACGTTGAAGCTATCGAATGCACCCCATTACGTGATGACTACTTGATTGGATCCGTATAAGGAGAAATTAGTTGCTTACTAGACAAACATGTGCCGACACCAGGACAATGCAACAAAGAATAGGTAATAACTGACTATCTCGCTCGTTATACTCATTAAAAAGTGTTAAATTTAACATGTTCTCTTTGCACATAGGACCGAGAATGTTCATGCCTGATTGAAGAAACAATTTTGAGCTAGCCAAGGAAATTTTGAAAAATGTTGGACCAACATCTATTCTCTACTTAAATTCCAGCATACGGAAATTAAGGCCCCATTTGAGAAAAGCTTGACTATCGTACATTTCAATTTCCTGTTGCTTGGGTTTAGAGAGTTATGGGGTCTGATATCAATATATGCACTAAATTTGATTCTTATCCAGCTAAAGAGTTGTTTCTATCGGTGTTAATCCAATCGCTTGTGGTTGCATAGTTCGGCATACTTACAACTTGCCATGCGTATATGAGATAAAGATGTATAAGAGAGATAATCTGTCAATACCACTAGAGTGCATTGACCATTACTGAAGGAAGCTCGATACACCATCAATTCCTGCCTCAATGTATAAGGCATTAGCTAACACAAAGATATGTAGAGTTTTATCAATTTGTTTCTTAATGTGGACAATGAAGACAAAGTTTGAATGCTCAAGAAATTGAGGAGATATCAAATCCGATTGGTTCTTCTCTAACAGATCCGATCAAAAAGGTACCTGCAACGGGATGACAAAATCGGAAGCTTGATATATCAACATGTCGCAATCCATGTGCTTTTATGTTGGTTATATTGGAGAGTGATAGTGGTTATATCGGAGAGTGATAGTTGTTCCCCTTTGGTCAGGAGTGCTACTGTTTTAAGAAAAAGCACTTCCTGTAAGCTGCCATGCAAGAGGCCACCAAAACGGAAGGTAATCTAATTTTACAAATATATTCATTTCACTCTTGTTCAAACTGCTATCTATTTTACCTTATTCTCCTAGTTTTTTTTCTGTTGATGCAGGATGATAGTCCCATTGTTGATGCCCTCCACCATTGCAAACATTGCCAGTTCTTCCCTTTCGAGCAGAGTCGCAGCCGAGGTTGGAATATCATATTTCTAAGGATAATGCTTTGTTTCCAGATTACTTGATCCCCTACGTCTCGTATGTCTGTGAAGTACCTGCCAACGATAAATGTGGGTTTAAAGTAAGAGCAAGCGGAATTGGATTAGCTGAGAACCAGTGAGGATAGGCTCAGAGAGATTTATTCAATGAACTTGAATCGAACAAATCTGAGTACTTGGCAAGTTTTGGGAATATTGGTTATATTGATGAGCTGATAAAAGTACTTAATTATTTTCAGGACTATCTATGATGAGTCGATCACTAGATGACAATGCCAGACATGGACTATCTTATAGTATTGTGATATGATGTTGTCCTATACTTCATACCAAAATTTATTCAACGAGCTTGACTGAGTATTTAGCTAGTTTTGGGGCATCTTATAGAACCATGAGGATAGGTTTGGAGAGATTTATTCAATGAGCTTGAATCGAACAAATCTGAGTACTTAGCAAGTTTTGGGAATATTGGTCATATTGACGAGCTGACAAAAGTATTTAATTACTTTTAAGATTATCCATGAGTTGATCACTAAATGACAATGCCAGACATGAGACATCTTATAGTATTGTGATATGATGTTGTCCTATACTTCATACTAAAACCCAATGCGTAACTTTATTACTGTTGAGATCGTTGCCTCCATTATCTATTCTACAGCAAAAGGAGACTGCAACTACCTTCATTGCTGATTGTCACTTTGTTCCGGTAAAATTAATTCTTATTGTTTGTTATATTTATTATCTTAATAATCACATGTAATATTCATTCTTTATGAATTAGGTTTATCTCGCACCTCTACAACCAATTCCAAATGTGATTCTCAACTGGCAACAATATCATCTTCTTATAGCAAATGAGAGGGAAACACCATACTGGGAGTGCATTAAAGAATTTAAGAAGATTATATCACTAACAGCTGCACACAAGAGATAATTGAGTTGTAAATTAAATATTTTTTTGGGTTAAATGGCGAGCAAAATGCCCTCCGTGTTTTATTAATAAGTCATAACGGAACGTTTAGATTACAATAAGACAAACTAGGGTGGATATCATGTCCCACCTAGACATAAAAACAACAAAGTCAACATATAAAATACAAAAGCCGCTAAAACAGAAATACACTGTCTTCGATGTCATCAGCTGGTCATCTCGTCACGATCAGCTCTAACCTACTTCTGCATGCAATTCCTCATTCTCCAGTCCCTAATCGTCTTCTTCTGTATCCTATTCTTCAGAAAGGCAAAATTTTTTCCTGTCTGAGAGAAAACCTGTCCAGAAGTATATATTAATATATGTGTGGTAGAAACATGTAAAAATAGAATGCTTTTGCTGTTGGAAAATTCTGTTATTTTTTTTTCTCCATACATTCTAGCATACTGCTGCAACCACTATATGACAAATATGAGCACCATGCCGTGTATTCTAACTAACTACTTTGTTCCATATATCTATCTTCTCGAATTGTCTGAGTGTAAACTCTAAGGCCAACGCACACTTCTCCCATATACGGGATGTGAAACTGCACTCAAGGAAACATGCTTGATTGTTTCAGCCACAACGTCACACAAACTACACATGTTCGGTCCCTTCCAACCTCATCTTTGGAGATTATCCCATGTAAGTAAAGCTTCTTTGGCGATAAGCCATAAAAAACACCTGATCTTTAAAGGGCATTTAACATGCCATATTTTACTTGCATATGCCATTCTGTGCCTCCGTCTATGATGAACTTATATGTGGACGTAACTGAGAACTTACCATGTTGCTCCTATCTCCATATGGCGGAATCCTCTTCTGTTTCCGCGGGAGGATGAACGCTAAATAGGTTCCTAAGTTCCCTGATCTCCGTACTTGCGTGGTCTTGTGTGTGAGCTTCCAATCTCAAATTCCATCTATTACGATGTCACATCGCTTCAGTAGTTGCCTCCTTATCAAATGAACAAGTGAAGGCTTTTGGGAATAATGTTGCTAACGGTATGTCTGAGCACCAGCGATTATGCCAAAAAGAAACCCTCCCTTTCCTGCCCACTTCAAAAGAGATGCTCGATTCAGCAATATTCCTGGTCTCCTTCATTCCTCGTCATAGGGATGATGTATTGCAGGTGTTATGTGGTATATTCCGCCAACCTCTCTTTCTTGGACCATACTTCTCCCAAATGGCCTTCTGAAGGTGTCATTCAGGGTCCGATAATAATCTCCACCACCATTTTGAGAGTAGGGCCAGATTGGTCATCTTCAGTTCTCTGACTCCTAGTCCTCCCTCCTCTTTAGGTTTACAAACCTGCCCCCAGGACACTAGATTATATTTGGCTTTATCCCCCATGCCACTCCATAAAAATCTTCTTCGGATTTTATCAATCCTGTTTCTGACCCAGACTGGGAACAGGAAAATTGACATAAAATACAATGGTGTAGATGAAAGCACCGAGTTGACGAGTATAACGTGTCCCCCCAGTGACAAATGTCTAGCCTTCCAACCCTCAAGTTTCCGTTCAACCTTATCAATTATGGGATACCAGTCAGTCTTTCTTAATTTTCTTTCTCTGAGTGGAACCCCAAGATACTTGAGGGGCAAGCGATCAGTCTTACAACCAAGTATACTTTGGATGATAAAGTCCGTTAAAGCCTTGTAGCCTAGTATCACCATGGAGCTTTTGTGATAATTGATTTTTAGGCCTGACCAGGCCTCGAAACAGCAAAGACTCCATTTTAGTATGATGGCAGTTCTAAGATTGCTCTCGCAGAATATTAGTGTATCATCCACATATTGTAGGTTACAAATCACAACCTTTCTGCTGGCCGGCAAACCTTTGAATAGGCCTGCGTCCACTGATTTTTTTAAAAGCTGGTTTAAACCATCTGCCACCAAAACAAAGAGGAGGGGGATAGGGGGTCCCTCCTGCCGGAATCCCCTCTTTCATACCACCTCATTACCTATTTCGCCATTGATGATCGCTTGCACTTTGGCCGATCTTAACCATTGTTCTATCCAGTTCATCCAGCGTTCCCCGAATCCTCTCTTCTTTAGGACTTCTAAGATGCACTCCCAGTTTACCATATCGTATGCCTTTTCGAAATCAAGTTTAAGGAGGAATCCTTTCTTCTTTGCTTTCCTACAATGGTGTATCACTTCTTGGACTAGCGCGATCCCCCCAGAATGTTTCGCCCTTGTATAAATCCTGATTGTGTTGCGTCCACCAAATCTGGTAAGACTACTGCCAATCGGTCTGCCAGGACCTTCGAAATGATTTTGAGACTGCTATTCAACAAAGCTATCGGTCTATAGTCACCAATAGTCTGTGGTGTCTCTTTCTTCGGAATGAGTACGATGAGGGAGTAATTGATTCTTTCAATATTGACTTCTCCTTTAGTGAACCCCCCTTTGAGTAGGGCCATTATGTCTTCCTTCATTTTTTGCCAAAAGGTGTGGTAGAAAAAAAGCGGGAAGCCATCCGGCCCCGGTGCCTTCTCCGGCCCAAGTTGCCATATCGCATCCTTCACTTCCTCATGTGTTAAGTCTAAATCTAGGTTGGATAAATCCACTGCCTGTTGCCCGCTGAACTCCTTCAACCTTAGTCTCTTCGGGTTCTTGCTTCCAAAGAGGCTTTTAAAATGGTTATGAACATGTTGCTTAATCTTGTCACAGAGGATATTGACCCTTCCGGGGATTCTAGCACATGTATAGCATTTGTTCTTCTCCTCGTGTTTACTATTCTGTGAAAGAAGGCAGCATTTGCATCCTCTTCTTTAAGCCATTTATGATAAGTTCTTTGCCTCCATTTAATCTCCTTGTTCTTATATATATCTGTCGTGAACCTGCGTAATATTTGCAGATGGTCAGATTTTTCTATCGACAGAATCTGCCCTTCCTCCTCCCGCTCCAGATCTTCTATTTCCTTGATGACTTCGTCTTTTGACAACCTTATCTGTCTGAAGTATTTCTTTTCCCATCTCAGCATTGCTCGTCTTAATCGCCTAAATTTGGCAACAATATTCTGAGCAGGCTCGGATGTGTTTGTCGGCTGAAACCAACTTTGTCTAATAATTTCATGAACCTCCTCGTATTCCAACTACCATTTTTCAAATCTAAAGATTCGGCCTTTTTTCGGGCGGGTCTCCCCTGAACATAGGCATATAGGAACATGGTCCGATGTTGGCCTCCTGATAGGATGGACATATGCACCATTGAATTTGAGCTCCCAGTCTGCTGAGACAAAGATTCTATCGAGTCTTGCTAAACTTGGATTCACCCGCTGTAGATACCAAAAAAAAAAAAAAAAAAAAAAAAAAAAATCCAAATTTGCTAAGTGGGCACACCCACGGGTGCTCCCGCGGGTTGCTTCCCGCGGGGGCTCCCGCGGGTCCGCGGGGCACCCGCGGGTTGCAACCCGCGGGGGCCCCCGCGGGATGCAACCCGCGGGACCTCCCGCGGGTTGCAACCCGCGGGAGCCCCCGCGGGTTGCCACCCGCGGGAGGATTCCCGCGGGTGGCAACCCGCGGGGGCGATCCCGCAGGTGGTTGTTTTCCGTTCTTTATTTTCCGTTGATTTGTTTCCTTGAACTGATAATCCGTGATCCGCTTTTTCAGGAGAGAATTGAGCCGGATTTCGAGCTTCTTCGGTTTATAAAATACAGGAATTTAACGGGAGAGGGGACTTTTGACTTTTGGACTTTTGGATTAGGGGGGAGATCCTTTCGGGAAGAGTCCAATTTTTCAGAGTCCAAATATCCAGAGAGGAGTTCCTCAATTCAGAGAGATCGGATCGTCAACGGAGTACAGAAACAAAGCTCCACCGCTGCCAGACCCACAAAAATAAAGGGGAATCGAAATCAATCGATCCCCATTCTTGTAATCTCGATTTTCTATTTTGTAATTTTTCTTTTATTGCTGTAATTCAAAATTAAATCGGCATATAAAGGAAGATTCAATTTTTCGGGCAAACAAGAATTGGCGACCACAGTGGGAGTTTGGGCGGCGCAATCCAATCTTTAAATTTTTTTTTTCGGAGCCTAGGCGTCATCGCCGGGTAACGATAAATAAATGTGAGGCGTTATCGCCCACCAAAATTGACAAGACGTCATCGTCTGTCAAAAAAAAAATTATGAGGCGTCATCGCCCATAAAGAAAAAAAATTTGACAAGACGTCACTGTCTGTAAAAAAAAAATTTTGAGGCGTCATCGCCCAAAAAAAAAATGACAAGACGTCATCGTCTGTCAAAAAAAAAAAAAAGGCATCATCGCCCATGAAAAAAAAATTATGAGGCGTCATCGCCCATAAAAAAAAAAAAAATTGAGGCGTCATCGCCCAAAAAAAAAAAATGACAAGACGTCATCGTCTGTCAAAAAAAAAAATTTTGAGGCGTCATCACCCAAAAAAATATGACAAGACGTCATCGTCTGTCAAAAAAAAAAAATTTTTTGAGGCGTTATCGCCCAAAAAAAAAAATTGACAAGACTGGATACAACTCCAGGATGCAACCCGCAGATGGAATCTTGGGACCCGCGTGGACGTAACCCGCTTATGGAAGCACGGGATGCAACCCGCAGATGGAATCTTGGAACCCGCATGGACGCAACCCGCATATGGAAGCGCGGGATGCAACCCGCAGATGGAATCTTGGGACCCGCGTGGACGCAACCCGCATATGGAAGCGCGGGATGCAACCCGCAGATGGAATCTTGGGACCCGCGTGGACGCAACCCGCATATGGAAGCGCGTGATGCAACCCGCAGATGGAATCTTGGGACCCACATGGACGCAACCCACATATGGAAGCGCGGGACGCAACCCGCAGATGGAAGCGCGGGCGCGGGACGCAACCCACAGATGGGTGGGACCTATCTGGGCCACCCGCACTTTTCTCCCTCTCTCCCGCAAAAAAAAAAAATAAAGAATAAAAATAATATTAATAAAAAGGCAAAAAATAAAAAAAAAAGAAGGAAAAAAAAAAGAAAAAAAAAGGAAAGGGTGTTATCGCCCACAAAAAATTGACAAAGTTAAAAAAATAATAAATATTAAAAAAAAGAGAAAAAAACATGCAGTATGAGTGCTCTACCCATGGGTTGTATCCAACGGATGCACCCGCGGATGCCAAAAAAATAAATAAATAAAATAAAATAATTAATTAAAATAAAAAATAAAAAAATATTAAAAAATATATAAAAATATAAACCAAAAAAATGTAAATAAATAAAAATAAACAAAAAATAATAATAAATAAAAATATATTTGCAAGGCCTCATCGCTTACCAAAATAAATAAATAAATAAATAATAAAAAAATAAAATGTTAGGCGTCATCACCTAAAAAAAAAAAGGACATCATTGCAAACAAAAAAAAAGAGAGATAAAGAAATAAAAATGTATATATAAAATAAAATAAAAAAAAAAAATGATGAACCGCCCAACGCCGATAAGGCTACGGGAAGAGAATAAATTTCTCGCCAACCCTACCATACTGGGGTAAAAAGCATGAACCGCCCAACGCCGACAAGGCTACGGGGAGAGAATAAATTTCTCGCCAACCCCACCATGCTGGGGGTAAAAAGCATGAACCGCCCAACGCTGACAAGGCTACGGGAAGAGAATAAATTTCTCGCCAACCCCACCATACTGGGGGTAAGAAGTATGAATTACCCAACGCCGACAAGGCTACGGGGAGAGAATAAATTTCTCGCCAACCCCATCATACTGGGGGTAATAAGTATGAACCACCCAACGCCGCTAAAGTTACGGGAAGAGAATAGATTTCTCGCCAACCCCACCATACTGGGGGTAAAAAATATGAATTGCCCAACGCCGCTAAAGCTACGGGAAGAGAATAAATTTCTCGCAAACCCCATCATACTGGGGGTAATAAGTACGAACCACCCAACGCCGATAAGGCTACGGGAAGAGAATAAAATTCTCGCCAACCCCACCATGCTGGGGGTAAAAGGCATGAATCACCCTAAGCTGCTAAGGCAAAGGGAAGAGGAAAAGTTTGGCATTTAAGCCCAAACGAAATCCTTGATAACTCACCATGCTGAGGGGAATAGCATGGCTAGCCCAACTCAAACGGTAGTTGGTAAAGGCAAAATCAAACCCGTTGATAGCTGGGGGTTTGTTAAAAATCCCACGATAAATCTGTCACAACAGTATTCTTATCCGAATATAAGAATACATCACTGCCCTAAGCTGCTAAGGCAAAGGGAAGAGGAAAAGTTTGGTATTTAAACCCAAACGAAATCCTTGACAACTCACCATGCTGAGGGGAATAGCATGGCTAGCCCAACTCAAACGGTAGTTGGTAAAGACTAATCAAATCCGTTGATAGCTGGGGGTTTGCTAAAAATCCTAATCAGATAAATCTCCTGTCACGTTAAGATTTCACCTCTGACAGCAAAACTTTTCTTGTCATTTTGCTCCAACAGAGCAAGCGACACTCCAAAATATTAGTCAAGTTAAAATCATACCTCTGACATTATAATTCAAAATCAAATGAGATAAGATCCGATTAAATCCTCTGTCACGTTAAGATTTCACCTCTGTCAGAAAAGAAAATTCACACTTCATCAAGTCCAACATTACAACCTCTGATGAACGTGCTTTTGATATCGTTAAGTTGAAAATTACCTCTGACGAAAATCATCTCCCTATCAAGTTAACAGTTAGCTCTGATAGTCCGATTCCAAAACTAAATACGTTAACCGTCACCTCTGTTTAGTCAGCTTGTCCCTATCACGACCAGATCCTCTGAATAGGTTAAGCTCCAAGACACATTTAATGTCACCTCTGTCTTTTCCTGATTCGTCATACTAGATGTCACTGAACGGTTAGGATTAAAATAAGTACGTTAATATTATACCTCTGCTTGACCTAAAATAAGCACGTTAACATTATACCTCTGCTTGTCCTCTAATGAGTACGTTAAAATCATACCTCTGCTTGTTATGGAATAAATAAATATATTAATAGTTATCTCTATCGACCAAATCTTTTAAAAGGTCTATAACCAAAATTAAAAAATCCAAAGTATTTCGAAATTCAGTACGGTTCAATACAGAACTTCAAAAACTTTGGAGGGGGTTATGTAGATACCAAAAAAAAAAATAAAAAAATAAAAAAAATCTAAATTTGCTAAGTGGGCACACCCGTGGGTGCTCCCGCGGGGGCTCCCGCGGGTTGCAACCCGCGGGTCTGCGGGACCCCCGCGGGAAGCAACCCGCGGGAACACCCGCGGGTTGCATCCCGCGGGGCACCCGCGGGTTGCAACCCGCGTGAGCCCCCGCGGGTGGCAACCCGCGGGGGCGATCCCGCGGGTGGTTGTTTTCCGTTCTTTATTTTCCGTTGATTTGTTTCCTTGGACTGATAATCCGTGATCCGCTTTTTCAGGAGAGAATTGAGCCGGATTTCGAGCTTCTTCGGTTTATAAAATACAGGAATTTAACGGGAGAGGGGACTTTTGACTTTTGGACTTTTGGATTAGGGGGGAGATCCTTTCGGGAAGAGTCCAATTTTTCAGAGTCCAAATATCCAGAGAGGAGTTCCTCAATTCAGAGAGATCGGATCGTCAACGGAGTACAGAAACAAAGCTCCACCGCTGCCAGACCCACAAAAATAAAGGGGAATCGAAATCAATCGATCCCCATTCTTGTAATCTCGATTTTCTATTTTGTAATTTTTCTTTTATTGCTGTAATTCAAAATTAAATCGGCATATAAAGGAAGATTCAATTTTTCGGGCAAACACCCGCATGCTGGACCATGTAAACCGTCGTTCTGTCAGGGCGATTTCAATAAGATTTAAGCTTGCCACCAAGTCATTGAACTGATTTCTATCCCGAATGTTATTATCCCCTCCTTTACGCTCATCCGAGAACCTAACGACATTAAAATCCCCTCTCAAAACCCATGGTCCCGTCCTCTACGCTCTTGCCCTAGTAATGTCCTGCCATAGTGTGCTATGGCGGCAACTCTGGTTCGGTCTATACACACTCGTTAGAGTTTGAGTCCAGCCATCTGCTTTCCTCCTGACTGCCACTGTCAGGCTGAATTCCCCTATTAATGAGTCCAGTATCTCGTATGACTGGTGATCTACCCCAATCAATATCCACCGGATACCCCAACCGTGTTTTTAACAAACCAACTGTATCTATTCCCTAGCTCGTTTAATGTGCTTGGTTGAGGGTTCACTAGCTTCGTTTCCTGAAGGCAAACCATATCTGCAACCGACAATATACATGTTTCTAACACTATACGTCGTTTGGTCTCCCCGTCACATTTCAGAACAGTGTATTCATGACTAACTAATTTAAGCTTCTCCATCTTGACCCTTCATGCTCAACACTCCCTCTCCCCTCCCTCACTGGGGTTATGGACTATCTCGGAACACTCTACTTGTCTAAGTAATTTAAGATTACTATTTTGTTCGTCAATGTTGGTGCCCATATTAATGTCACATGTGTGTGCAAGAGATAACAACAAATCATCCGGTAGCAAGTTTAGGACATCTATAGATGAAAAGCTCATACCTTGCTCGTAGTTTGAGAGTAAGGCTTTGTGCCGTGTGGCTAATGATGCAATCTCTCCAGAATGATAATCAAGGCGTCCGCGCTTCTGCTCCAGTCTCCTGCTGCGTCTAGTAGGTGTCATTGTAGCCCCCAGGTGTCCTGGTCCCTGATCCTTCATATCCTCAATGTTACTAACATGCTGGGTCTCCTTAGGATGTCGGTCTTCCTCCCTGCTATCGATTTCTGGGCTATCTTGCTTTGTCTCTCCATACTTCTCCAGATTAGCTAGTGATAAATCTGTTGTGTCTGTATGTTTCATATTAATTGCGCTTCCTTCCTTAGCTCTATCCGTCTGTATCTGTTGCTTCTTGTATCTATCTCTGATACGCTTGGAAAGTCTGGAAGGCTGACGTTTTCGACTTCTTGCTAGTCTAGAACCATCTTCACCAGTAACTATATCAGCCAGGAGCTAGGAGGTCGCGTCCTTAATGACTTCTTTGTCAAAGCTCGGCAAGAGTGATAAAAGCCCCAACTGTTTTATGGATTTGACTGTCTGATCACCATTTTCAAGCCCCATTTCCTTGACTTTTTCAAAAGGAACGGCGACCCTTTCTGCTGTATTTTCTGTGGCAGTCTTCTCACTTGTATTGAAGTGTGTACTTTTCCCTAAGCCCTGTTGGTTCAGAATAAACACTCCCTGATTATTTGAAGTTAGTGTTCTCAGATTGGACCCACCTTCATTCAGGACCAACCCTCCCTGGTTATTTGTGGACCCACCTTCATCTAGCTTCAACTTTTCTTTTGATTCATGACCAATAGAATATTGCCCATCCCCTCTTTCACCAAACTCCCTGCCACCGTTTCTAGAACGGGGCCTGCCCCTGCTTTTCTTTGTAGGCCTTCATCTTTAAAAGAGTGATGCCCATCCCCTCTTTCACCAAACTTCCTATCACCCACTTGAGATCCGCCCCCTAGGCAGTCAGCTTTATTAAAAGCTGAGTTCCCTTGAGCAGTGTGCTCACAGGCCTCCTCCTCCCCAGAGACGACTTTTGCGCTTCCTTTCTCCACTGGCTCCCACTGTTTCTCCCCTTCCGTTTCCCTTTCCTGCCTTGTTTGGTTGTGCTTTTTCTCCTTGAGTTCTTCGGCACTCCTTGTGGGTGTTACTCCTGCATCTCTTTCCTCTTCCATCTTACTTCTTGCCCGTTGACCTCTATTTGGTAGTTGGTCCTTTCCGTTTCGACTGTCCTCCTGTTGCGCATGCTGGAACGGATGGGTTGTTGAGCTTTCTTGGTTTTGGTGCCACGCGTAACGCTGCTGGCTCCCGACGGCCTGGATCGAGGATGCAGCCGTGGACAGGGGAGCCTGACCGGCTTTCCCTGTCTCTGTCGGACCTCTGTCCGTCGCCGTGGAACCCGGCGTTCCGCGACGTGCTCTTCCCTCATTCAAAGATCCCAGTGACAGGGAAATCTTGTCGATGATCTTGATAGTAATTTGACGCAGCTGGCCGCCGACCACTAACTTCAGTTCCTTCGGTATTGAATTTACAGAATTGCATACAATCCTGATTCTTGCCGTTACTAGGTCCCTCTGTTCTAGTGTATCTTCCTCGACGTCAATCAGGTGAGCAAATCTAGCCACTATTTTGCTTAGATCACTCCTATTCCAGTGATGCAATGGGAGTCCCCGGATCCCTACCGTCGCATTAGTGGGGAAGATCTGCACTTGGTCATCTTCCTCCCCGGTCCATCTGTAGACCGTAAAACCGGTGCTATGATTACGACAAGGGATGGATGTCCTCCCCACTGCATAGTCCAAACCCTCCTGCAAAGGGAATCTAACAAGGAAGTACCTACCCGCGTTTGAAAATCTCCAGTCATGACATGCAAAGGCCATCGAAATTAGCCTAAGACCTCCGATCATCTCGTCGACAGACGGGTTACCGTGCCCCGGATACACCACTCCTATGATTTTGGATAAAAACTTCCTATCCTTCACTGCCTTGTCGGACGTCGGGAGGAATATTAACGGTTTTCCTGAGCCTTCCTTTGCTGATTTGTCTTTTGTTTCCTTACTGAACTCCATCTCGAATGTGTTGCTTTTCTGTACTATATGTAGCTTCGCTACCGGATGTGCCTTTGCAGCGATGGTCTGTATTGGCCGACCGTCGGTGGTAGCTCTAGTTGCGTCTACATGGATCCTCTCTTGACTCAATTTAGAACCTCTTACAGGAAACTTCTGGTGTCGCGCTGTCCTAAACGTAGCAGTGCTCCGCCCCTTTGTTGATTTCCGATGCACTCTGCTTCCCTGGAAGCAGTGGGCATTCGGCGATTTGTGTCCAAGCACCTTACAGAAGCGACACCGGATAAACGGATACTCATCCTTAAAGTGACCCCGCTTACCACATATCCAACATTCTCGCCGCTATCACTTCCCGAAGGTGATAATGTCCTCTTTCTTGTTATTTTGGGTTGCATTATTGCCTTGGGTTTCCCTAGCGATCCCCTCGATCGCACTTCAGTCCATGGCCCACCCGTTTCCTCTTCACGGATGAGGGGGCCATTGGACTTAGACACCCTTGCCAGGATTGCAGTGACCTGTTCACCCGTATATGTTGCTTTGGGGTTCGATATTTGCAGATTTCACCGAGCTGGCCGGCACTGGATGACCAGTAGCCTGGGCCTCCGGCGAATCCTTTACCACTTCCACCCAGCTACGTTTCCGATGTTTCGGGTTCTTGTCATCGTCACTGCTTTCTGGTTCTCGTGTTTTGCCCCTTCCCAGCCATCTCCATTTGAAATCCATGCCGATGATGCTTGACTGAGGCAACCAGCTCCCCGATGCTGAGTCAGTCAGTTAGGACCTTGACTGAGGCGAGCTGTTTGTCGATGATACTTGGTGAGACTTTTTTTTTTTTTTTTTTTTTTTCAGGTTCGCCGGAGTATCGTCGGAAGTCACCCCTCTCACCGGAAGTCGCCCCTCTCACCGGAAGTCGCAGCTGTTAACTGTCAGAGATGGCAGTTGCCATCACAAAGTTCAAGGCTTTGTGTGGCTTTATCAGCACTGAGGTATTAAATTAAATATTATTATGTAAATTCTGTTTGTTACTTGCAATCGATGTTACTTCCTTTGTAATATAAACAACTCAAGTTTAGTAATTGTAATCAGTTTTGATGATCGAGTTATGTGTGTCATTTATGTGTGTTTGCTATATGTACAAATAATATTCATTGGTTTGACATATATATGTCTTATATACATGTTTGTTTGCGTTAAACAATGGAGCAAATTCCAAATGTTCGGGAATTAATACCCGAATACCCAACAAACTTTCCAGGGAGTAATCCCAGAACAATAGACTTTTTCTTTATGTCCAAATCCTGCTTTCCAGATGTTAGTCCCTAAATGACATTAAGCACACTCGGAAAGTAATACCCAGACAACAGGATTTGCCATAAAAGGAAAACTCTACTATTCACAAATTAATAACTGAATGACATATCTATCATTCGAGTATTGAACTGTGGACAACAGGGTTTCCCTTTCTGGCAAACCATAGTTGTATGGGGTATAAACCCCAAATGAGTTGTATCCCATTTGGGATGTACACCCTGAATTGCATGTTGCCTATTTGGGGACTAATCTCCAGACAACAATAACATGGATAACTTAAATTAAATTACGTATCTCTTTTCGAGAGGTAAACTAAGGACACGATTTACACAATCTGAGATTTACACTCTGAGTGGGGTTTCTGTTGTCCGCGGACTAATCTCCAAATAGCAATGTTTGTGATTTAATTTTCAACCATCCATAAGAAATAAGTTCCATACCAATACAACAATATATGCACATGATATCAATACATACTAAAATATCAACCTTAAATATATGCGCATGATATCAATATAAACGATTAATAACAACCTTAAATTCACAATAATAATAATAATAATATCTCAAATTCTAAAACACCAGCATATCATCTCAGATCAAGTTAATACATCCACTTAGATTGTCACTATAATAATGTCACATTGTTTATAGGTTAAAATAAGATACAATAAATACATATTGTTTTCCACTTGAAAGTAGACCTGTGTGTCCTTACAATTAAACCCGAGAAGAAGAAGATGATAGATAAGGAGGTTGACAAGCTACTCACAATGGGCTACATCAGTGAAGTAAACTACCTTAATTTGCTTGCGCATGTAGTCCTGGTGAAAAAATATAACGACAAGAGGAGAATGTGTATAAACTACATCGTCCTTAATAAAGCTTGCCTCGAAAACTATTTTCCTCTCCCCTAGATCGACCAGCTCGTCATCGTAGCATCGACATATTAACTATTGAATTTCATTCATGCTTTCTCGGGCTATAACTAGATAATGATGGCCGAGGAGGATGAGATGAAGACCTCATTTATCACCATCACCAACCAGGAGTCATGCCCTTTGATTTGAGTAATGCCGCGCTGACATATTAAAGACTAGTCAACAAAAATCTTCAAACCAAAGAAAATCATAGCTATAATTAACATGCAAGAGCCCAAAAGCATAAACGACTTTTAGACACTTAATAGCAAGACCATTGCATTGAGTAGGTTCCCGTCTAAATCTGCAGAGAGGTCCCTTGTTTTCTTCTCAGAGGTGACTTGGCAAGGGTGGATGCTTCTTCTTGAGGGAGGAACTAGATATCAAGCGGAACAAGGAGGCTGCAAGGGCCTTTGAGGAACTTCAGGTTGTCCTTTAGACTCCGCCTCTCCTCACTCGACCAATCCAAGGGAGAAAAAAAAAAAAAAAAGTATATATCTACCTGGTGGCAAGCAATAAAAACATGAGTTCTATCCTTGTCAAGGTGGAACCAACATCCAACGACCCATTTATTATGCCACTCATGTGTATGTCACTCATGTGTTGAAGGACCCCAAGAAGAATTACTCACAAGTCGAGAAGGTCGCATATTCCCTAGTCATCAAGATAAGAAAACTTCAACCTTCAAAGTCCACATGATCAGGGTTATATTCGTTGTCCTCAACTAAACTACTCTTACGAAAGCTGAGATTTGGAGGGATGCAGAACTGGGAGTAGAGTTAATAGAATTCGGCATAAAATACCTATCCGGATCTTCTATCAAAGCTCAGGCTCTTGCTGACTTTTTGGTCGAATGTACCATCTTAACAGAAGACGTTGCAATAGTTAGATGACAGGAAGCCACCATTGAGAGCATGGACAAGACAAAAACCTAGATTGTCAATGTTGATGGGTCATCATGTGAACTCGACAACGGTGCAGGATCGTCCTTGAAGAACCAGAGGACAAGTATCCAAACATGAACTTTGGTTCACCTTCATGAAGTTATCATTACTGTATTAAAACTTACCTCACAAATGGCGTCTAACCAGGTGATACTATACAGCTACTCGACTAGTCATCAATCAAATAAATGAGTAGAGGCTAAGGAAGAGGAATTTATTAGCTACTCAACATTAACCAGAAAGTTGATGAGGGATTCAATGAATTTTATATCAGGAAATTTCTTGTGAAAAGAACGGCTGAATAGATGCACTCTCCAAGATATCCTCCTTAGCTATACTTGAGCTCAACGATCAAATCTACATCAACTTATTAATGGTCCTAAGTACTGATCATGAAGAAATTACGGTTATTGGTTTGACTACAATGATGTGGATAACACTGATTCTGCAAAATCAAAGACGATATCCTACCTGAAAACGATATGGAGCCTTGCAAGGCTCAAAACAGGCTAAAAAAGCATGCCATCTTAAATAGCTACCTAACAGAGAAGAGTTTTACAAAGATAGAGGTTGGACCTCTCCTAGTATGCCTATCACCTGAACAAGAAAGTCTACTCTAACAAAAAATTCATGAAGACAAATGTGGCAATAATCTCGTGAGGTCCGAGCTTGGCGCTGAAGGCTATTTGGCAAGGCTTCTGCTGGCCAGTAATGAAGGTTGATACTCATAAGTACATTAAGAAATGTAAAAATTGTCAAAACTTCTCACATATTACTAGATCGATGTTCGTAGCGAAATTATTGCCTCCTTCCATTGAATACAACTTAGATTACAATGAAAGTGAACAAGAAAAGAACAAACGAGAGGATTTATAATCTATTGCTCTCTTTTACAATGAAAAGTTGGTTCTCGCAGCGATGAGATCTATCGAGTAGCTCCTTTGAACGATCTGACGTCGATGATCTTCTTGCTCGATGAAAACGACGGCCGACTTGATCTTTCTCTGCTGATCTTGATTCGTTCAAAGCTCTCACGCGTAACTTGAAATTCTTTTATGCTCCAAAAAAAGGATCTCTAGGGTTTTCTCAAAGGGGTATGTATATCCTTGGGCCAATATGAGAGTTTCTATCTAAATAGAATTTGTATTCATCAAAGATGCCAATCAAAATCTTAGTTTTGATTTAAATCTCTTGATTTAGAGTTCTGATTAGACTCAATTTGGGTATTTAGATAAGCCCAAATCTCTATCTCAATCACTTTATGATTCTGGTTATCTGCTCACGCGGAGCTAATCTTATCAGAACGCGGAGTTAAGAAACCAAAATGCAGAGCTATTGATTAGCTCCGCATTTTACTCAAACGCGAGGCTAAAATAGCCAAACGCAAAACTATAGAGTTAGCTTCGCGTTCTGTTGTGGAAAAGTGCCTTTTACTTGGAAATTTTCACTACCAACAGAACCCCCTCCAAAGTTTTCAAAATGGTTTAGAACTTAGCAAATTTTGAAATACTTTGGATTTTCTAACTAAAATGCGGAGTTAAAATACCCAACTATCTTCGCGTTTTGTTTAACATGCGAAGCTAATAGCTTCGCGTTTTTGCTTTGTAACTGGTCTGATTCTCGCGCCGAAACCAAGGGACGGGTTTTTTCATTTAAATAGAGTCTCTTCCTCTTCTTCCTCACTCATTTGAGAATTCAAGAACTCAAGAACTCCCGCGATCTAAACCCTAGCAACCGACCGGATTTTCACCTATTTTCGTCGATTTTCTTTACGATTTCGAACGCATTGGCACCCAAGAAGATCGCGACTTCCTCTCACGCCTCCTCACCATCAGTGGTCGGCGCTAGCAACGGCGGCAGTGGCCGAGGCAGCGGCCACAGTGGCGAGCCAGTCCATACCGCACCCATTGGAGGTAAAAAACTCAACTTTTGAACTCTTTAGAGCAACTTTGGGGTGATTAACTTTAGCTTCACATTTGTAAACGCGAGGCTATTAGCTTCACGTTTTACATATCACCGCGAAGTTAACTTTTAGCTTCGCATTTCACAAAAACGCGAGGCTATCTCCTTAGTTTCGCGCAGAGTTATTTTTAGCACCGCGTTTCTATACTTGGAAGATTTTCTGAATTTTGTAAAACTTTTTCTAACTCTTAGTTCTTCTTTTGCAGTGGGGTATTCGGTGGACGTTCTCCCCCATAGACACTACTTCGGATTCGCTGGGGGTGCGGACCTGATGGCCCAGTTTCAATTTACTACTGGTCTCCCGACTTACAAGGCAGGCTTGAAGGAATGTCGAGAGAAGTTAATCAGGTACCACCCTGGTACCGCAAGGGAGATTATTACTGATGCAGTTTTCGAGGCCACAAATCGAGAAGTGTTGGAGAAGCCCATATTTCTCTTTGGAGATATAATGGGGCACTCAGACCAGATCTTCTTTGAAGAGCAGTGCATGTGGCTCTACCAGTCTGGCGACTTGCTGATATTTCTACCCAGCATGGAGTGCAACTATCTCCTAGTCTATCTTCAAAGTCTAGCCATGCACCGTGAGTTAGGGTGGGGGCTAAGCCAGAAGTATGACTGCGTCCCTACGGGCAAATTGGGCGCAGATGGAGCTTACCAAAATGGTCCCACGAGATGTATTACCGGGTTGCTTCCAGGTAGAATCACCAAGGAGCGCCCGGTAGGGGAGGTTCCAACTCGCGCACAAACTTTTCTAAGTGAGTTCATGGCGCAAGGATGCCAATACCCAGCCAACGACTTTAGGATGCCTGGCTGGTTTAATTCTTCCAGCAATATATGGTGGGCCCGCCTCGTCCAATACATAATGGATTCCCATGAACTAATTCTGAGGGAGATTGGCTTATACAGAGCCATCAGAAATGTTCAATTTGGGATTTTCCAGAGCTTCTACCATTTCTTCAGTCTCCTAGAGATGTATAACCCCGAGACTGGCACTTTCTTTACACCAGTGGGTGAGCTGGAACTTGCTCTCCACGAGATGTTTGAGGTGTCCGGGTTGTCAATGGGCAAAATCCCTTATGAAGAGTACATCCCTACTACCGAAGAGCTGAATATACTGAAGGCGAGAGATGAGTGCGTCTACGCCACTTACTGAGAGATGATGTGCCATTACCGCATCTGCACCGATATGACAGGTGTGCATAATCAGGGTATCGGTCACAAGAAGTGGGGCGATTACCTTTTTGCAAACCTGAACTCCAAAGAGAGTTCAGCAAGAGTTCACGGCCATGCTCCTGTTGATGTCAAGGAGATCGATCGCCGCATTGCCAAAACACGTGCCATATTCTATACCACTGAATCCAACGAAGGTTGATTCAATCCTGGCACCGTCTTTAAGAGCTTTCACTATCAAGCTCAGTTCCCAGTGTCCAATAGAGGTCTTATTGCTGGGTTTCTGATGCTATGGTTAAAAAAATGTGTCATGCCGTCACTGCCAAAAGAGGCGATTGCAATGAACGTGGTATATCCAGCAGTTCTTCTTGCATACGGCCGACCCTTTGAGCTCCTCCCCGCCATGGTGAGCAACCTGCAGAGTGGATTACGAGCGCTCTGTAATGGCTTCATTCCCACCGACAAGGGGAAGGGGAAAGGAAAAGGCAAGTCGAAGGAGACTGCTAAGGCAAAAACTCCGAACCCTAGGCTGGAGATGCCTTATACTTATTTAATGGCGTGACTTGTCATGCACTGCCCTCTTTGATGAGTGCGGTTGAACACCCCTCAGCTGACAAGCCATTCCTTGTGGAGCTATACGAATGCTCCTCATGGAAGAGTCATTACATGTCTCAAATCCGGAAGACACTCCGCCAACACCGGAATTACGAGATCTTCCGGTGCTTCTCCGACTTTCCTGGTGGAGAATACGGGTCGAAATTTAAGGATATCTCGGGATCAGACAATTACACCGTCTTATCCTCAGGAGCGTTCTGGTGGCTCCTTAATATCCGACCCGGGTACTTGGTGTATCGCCAAGACACCATGTGTTACATCGAACCATATACCCCGAGCCGCTTCGCTCGTCAGTTTGGGTACTCTCAACTCTATATGTGTAACCCAAACAAGAAGCTGGCTTATGAGGGGAATTTGTATGCAGGTGCCCGTGGCTGGTTCCACTTTATAGCTGGTGGAATTGGGACTGAATTCGTCTTGCCTTAGAAATCGCCAGAACTGAGCGTGACCCTTAGCTTCTGCACGTGGTACAGCGTCACCAACGCTAACGTGCCTAACTTCTCTATCAACCGAAGTTGTTATAAGGAGATAGAAGTTTTTTACTCTAGCCGCAAGGGGGCTAAAAGAGTGAGGGTGAAAGAAATGGATGAATTTCTTGGCGCGGCGGGCGATCCATCGGATGTTGGCAACTCTGATGGAGATGACGATGATGGTGATGATGATGACGCTGATGTTGGAATTGCTTCCCAACCTGTAGTCACTCGTTTCCGGAGTCTAATTGTCAAATGCTACGGACCCCCGAGGGAAGGGCCAGCCAAGAAGAAGAAGAAGTTGGCCCTGGGGACCCTAGTAGTCCCTCAAGAGGTAGCTGTCCAGTTTGCTACGGACTTGCTCACCTCAATCTGCCTCCGGCGCCGGCAGAGGAGAGTAGACCTACAGAAACCCCTAGCGCTACTGAAGTCCCGGTTCCCCCAACCGCAAAATTCGTTGAACATACCGCGACGCAGCCTCTAGGTAGCGAGGCTGGTGCGCTTCTAGAGACGGCCACGGCTCCTCCTTCAAGTCCCACCACTGGACTTGTATCCCCTGGTATGATTCCCTTAAACTCTATATTCTATTTCTTGTTTCTTTTTCTATATTATATATAACACTCCCTGTTTGATTTCTGAGATGCAGGTAGTCAATTCCACCTCCCATACACTCAACTACCAGGGTGGGGTCCGAGGAGCTGGTGACTACTCCAGAACTACGGAATCGGTGGCGGATTGGGTAGTTCTGCGAATGAGTTTGACGCAGACTACTTCACTCCAGCCCCATGCTCAGTTCCTTCATCGACTCCTCCCGTTGATGAATTAGGGAGTGATGATAGGACTGATGATGTCGTGCCCAAGGATGCTCCCCTGTCCCTGAGTCTACCATCTCCGACACCAACGGTCTGCTCTGAGGAAACCTTTTCAGTGGTTGTTGGTGTTCCCTCTGCTCCTCAGCTAGCGGTACTAACGCCCTCTACCATTGTGACTGTTGAAACACCGGTGACTCCTCCCGCTCCAAGTCATTTTCCAACAGGGGACGAAGAGAATTTGAAGTTCTCGTTCGAAGCCACTTCCGCCACAAGAGGAGCTTCGGGTGAAGACACTCCTTCATCTACCCCTGTTGGTGGTGCTTCTCGAATGACTTGTACGAGCGATAATTCGCCTTGGGTTCCCAGATTTGCCAAGTCTTTTCTGGCTCTACTGGCCCCTCATGTCATGAATCTGGTACAGGAACGGGCTTCTTCCTCGACTCCGATAGAAGCCACTCCTCCTCCGACGACATCTTCCTTAGCACTGCCTACTCTAAACACAGACACCGTAGACTCTCTTGAAGAATTTTTCAACCACAGTGTTAATGACTTCATGCGGCTGTTAAGGAGATGTATTGGGATGATCCTGGATGGAAGAGATTTTCTCGATCTCAGACGCCCAATGTTGTCTAGTTATCTGGATAATATTGAAAGGATCGGAGGACGTGACCGAGCAGCTCCTTATCGGGCCCGGTTAGAAGCTTTAGAAGAGCAGGTGAATACGCTAAATATAGTTCGCCAAGCGGATGTGGAAGCGATCACTGAGATCGAACTAGCGCGGCTACGAGTAGAGCTAACAGCTCGTCAGGAGGAGCTAAGGCGCCGAGAGGAAGACTGGTCTCAAGAGTTGGCAGAACTATGGGCCAGTCAGGAGTCGATTGTCAGGGGGTTAGAGATGGTGGACTTCGAGATCTAGGGGAGCCAGGCAGCCATCCTTTGAGTTAAAGAGATTATCGCTAAGGCTCAGGCTATTTTAGAAGCCAACGAGTCTCGGCTAGGGGAGTCCGTCAGTAGACGGGAAGAGCTGGCCCTTCAATAAGGATGCTCGAGCAGGAGGGCATAATAAGGAGCCGTACTATTGAAGAGTCTCGTCAGCGGTTGACCCAACAACTCACAATAAATGACGATAATTTGCACCGGCAAGCTCAACACTCCGTGGAGGAGACTCATCGTCGAGTTATTGATGAGACGACGAATAAGTTGAGGCTTTTGGGAGAGCCATAACTCCCTTTAATTTATTTATTCTTTGTAATAAGAAGAACTCAACAATTATTTGAATTCTTTTATTTATTTCATTCTTTTTGTAACTTATTCTTTAGATTTATGAATAAAGATAATTCTTTTGATTCTTTTATCTGTTGGCTAAATTTTTTTTTTTGCACAACAAATAACTTGTCATAAAATTTGTTTAAACAATCCAAGGCTCATCTACGTAACTTAGATCGTTAAAACCAACCAGGTCACAATTATTGACCACGCTAAATCTCATTAATAGAGCTAAATGATAGTTTTGTGAAAGCGTTTAGCTACTTTCACCAGGATGATCGGATCAAGATCATTAACTTAGATAGAGGCGCCTAATTGCACATGCCTTAGTTTGATAAAGAAGTCTAAGTGCTCATTTACGTAACTTGAACAAGTGGATTGTTATACTTCTAGGGATATGAACCAGACGTGATAGTAAATAATATCCCCTTTTTTTATGCATAGTATTTTTTTAAGAATTTGCCGTTGATCGGCATCATCATTCTATCACCACTCTGGTTTATTAAGCGATAAGCTCCACTAGAGTATACCGACTCCACGATGAACGGTCCTTCCCACTTAGGTTCAAATTTACCTTTAGTCTTGTGGGTTAGAATCATTGGCCTTTTAATAGCCAGAACCAAGTTTCCTTACTTAAAGGTCCTTGGTTTAAAGCTCTTATTGAACGTTTGCGAGACTCGGGCTTGATACAACTCAATTTGCTGTTGAGTCTGGAGACGCTTTTCATCAAACGCTTCTAGTTCTCACAATTTTTGTCGATGGCATTCTTCTGTCGTCATCTTTGTGGCTAGGGTCACTCTTGATGATGGTATCTGGACTTCAAGAGGCAAGACAACCTCACTTCCATAGACCAAGGAGAATGGGGTAGCTTTTGTTGGGGTGCGGACAGTGGTGCGATAAGCCCACAAATACTCTCCTATCTCTTCATCCCAGTCTCGTTTGTTGGAGGAGACGAACTTCCGAAGGAGCTTAATAATTGTCATGTTGAAAGCTTCGGCCAATCCATTTGCCGCAGGGTTATATGGCGTTGAAGTAACATCTTTGATCCTGAACTTATTACAGAATCATGAGAACCCCTGGCTGATGAATTGTGGTCCGTTATCATGGATTATTTTTCGGGGGACGCCAAAACAGTAAATGACATGATGTTTAATAAACTTAATTACATCTATCGTTTTTACCTCTCTCATGGGCACGGCTTCGGCCCATCTTGAAAAATAATCGGTTATTGCGAGAATAAACCGATACCCTCTGGATGACGGGGAGTTATTGGTCCCCACAATATCCATTCCCCATGCCTCAAATGGCTAGCTAGCAATGGTATTGTGCAGGTATTTTGGAGGTTGATGAATAAAATTAGCGTGCACTTGACATTCATGGCACCATTTAGCGTATGCCATTGCATCTGTAATTATTTTCGGCCAGTAGTATTCTAGCCTTCTTATGCGGTCCCCGAGTTTCGGACCGGACTGATGAGCTCCACACACTCCATCATGCATTTCTCTCAGCACTTCATTGGTTTGTGCTTTTGATACGCAGCGTAGCAGGAGACCATCACTTGACTTTCTGTATAAAGTTTGAAGCGTATGATCATAGTAAAATCTTTGGGCCTTCCTCTTTATCGAGGCGGCTTCCTTTGGATCCTCTGGCAGCATCCCATATAAAGCATAATCGATAAACGGAAATCGCCAATCACGGGGTTCCAGAGTTAAGCCTGCTTGGCACACTTCCCTGCTTTGGAAGACAGTATCCGGATGGAGAAGTTCTTTGCTACCAATAGTGATACTTTTAGCTGCACCTGGCGGGATTGCCAATGTTGCACCTAGTGCGGCAAGAGCATCCGCATAGACGTTCTCGTTTCGGGGTATGTGGTAAATATAAAATTGTTTAAAATATCCTGCCAACTCAGTGGCTAGCTGATGATAGGGGATGAGGGATTCATGTTTGACTTCATACTCACGTGTCATCTGGTTGATGATAAGCTTAGAGTCTCCATATGCCTCTAGATAGCTCACCTCCAGCTGCAGAGGCATCTTTAAGCCAATAATGAGCGCGTTGTATTCGGCCACATTATTTGTACACGGTTCTGTTAGTGAGTAATCGTTAGGCAGTATATGTTTATGTGGGGAGATCAGTACAACCCCCACTCCGGCAGTAGACCGTCTGGTAGCACCATCAAAGAACATCTGCCATGGTTGTTCCTTGCTAGTTGTATTAACTCCTGATGTTTGTTTAAAGATATCCACTGAAGATCTAGAATTGGACCAAATTGTATGGTCTGCTAGGAAATCGGCGATCGCTTGTCCCTTCATAGCTTTCTGAGGAACAAAGTGTATATTATATGGTGATAGTAATAATGCCCACTTTGCCAATCGGCCGTTTAAAGATCCTGGTTTCGTCATCAGGATTTTCAAGGGATTAACCCATGATATAACATGAATTGTTTGCCCTGAAAGATAGTGTCGTATTTTCTGAATGGCGAACACTAGGGCTAAACATTCTTTTTCAATCGGAGTATACCGATGCTCGGCCCCGATCATTGTCTGGCTTAAGTAATAAAGGGCGTGTTTATGGCCGTGCTCATTATACTGAGCAAGTAATGCTCCTAACGCATTATCCATTGCCCTTACATATATGAGGAATGGTCGTCCAGGGACAGATGCTATGAGGACGGGAGGTTTAGTAAGTTATTCTTTAAGATCGTCAAACGCCTGTTGACATGACTCATCCCATGCAAAAGAAACCCCCTTTTTCATAAGTCTATAAAATGGCTGGCATCGTCCTGATAGGTTGGAGATAAAGCGCCAGATATATGCTAGTTTTTCTTGTAACCCCCTCAGCTCTTTAAGATTGCAGGGATATGGCATCTCGTTGATCGCTTTTACTTTTTTAGGATCAAGAAAAATTCCTTCTGAGGTAACTATGAACCCAAGGAATTTCCCGCTGGACACCCCCATGAAGGACTTGGCAGGATTCATCTTTAAGCGATGCCTTCGCATAAGATTGAAGACTGTTCTTAGATCCTGAAGATGATCCTCTTTATTTTTACTCTTAACTGCCAAATCGTCGACGTAACATTCCATGATTTTGCGTAGATGTTCTTTGAATATTATGCTCATTGTACGTTGGTATGTGGCACCAACATTCTTCAATCCAAAAGGCATTACTGTACAATAGTACACCCCCAGCGGCGTTCTGAAAGCAGTGTGTTTTTTATCATCCGGGTGCATTTTTATCTGATTGTAGCCTGAGAACCCATTCATAAAGTACATCCTCTCATAACCGCAGGTGTTATCAATCATTATATTGGTAATCGGGTGTGGGAATTTATCCTTAGGGCATGCAACATTTAAATCCCAAAAATCGATGCATATCCGGATCTTACCGTTCTTCTTACGAACTGGCACTATATTAGCCACCCAATCAGGATGTTGCTCTTCACGGATAAATTCTAATTTTATGAGCTTATTAACCTTAGCAACTATTGCCTCCATCAATTCCGGTCGAAAATGCCTCTGCTGTTGTTTGACTGGTTTGACGTCTTTTTTAATATTTAACTGGTGCGTGGCAATCTGAGGATCAAGACCGGGCATATCTTCATAGTTCCATACGAACACATCTATGTATTCCTTGATAAGAGGTATAAGTTTCTCCTTTTCTAAGGGAGTTAGTGTGTCGCCTATGAAAATGGGTTTCAGGTTCTCTTTCGTCCCCATGTTAACTTGTACTAGCTTATCTTCTGTAGGCGGGTCACGCTGCTCAAAGTGGACATCCCAGAGAGTATCCATGTGTTTTGCCCAGGAATCATCTTGCACAACAATTGGTTCCTCGTCGCTTTCTGGTGCGGCTGAAACCATATTTGCTGTTAAAGATTGAAACCATGCGCCAGTACTTAGATCCGAATCATGGTCAAACGGGTGTAAATCCTCATTAGCTGAAGAGCTTTCTTCGTATTTGTATGGTGATGAGGGAGGAGTAGATACATAGCCTAAACCCCTTCTAGTTTTCTAATAATAGTCTCGGCTTTTCCCTCTTAGTCTAAACGAGGGTATGAGATTTCGTCGCCCTTTCCCAAAATTCAATCCCGGTTTTTGGGTAAAATTATAACCCATCTTTTCCATCATTTGTCGGGATTTTTGTTCATATAGGTGAAATTAAGGTGATGTTTGTCCATCACTTTCACAACTTTATCTTTGGTTAGGCGACGCGATCACTTTTCCGTAGACTATGGGTTTTTGCGACAGCTATCGCGGAGGTACTTCAAAGAAATGATCTCGTCCTTTAATTATGCTCGATCAAGAGAGGAGGGATGACCTGAGTGGCAAATAGTATGCCGCCAGAACTTCAAGTTCAGACAGGCCATCCACTTCGGTAGAAGTGCAAGAAGGTTCAGATTCTGTAGCTACAGCAGGCTTGTAGATTAATTTTATATTTTTATTAATAATCCACTTATCCTCTACTACATTGGCTACATTACTATCTAAATTCACTTTAAAATCTATGTGAGGTTTTATCTCATAGTCACCCCCATCATCCTCTTCGGGAGGTTAGTACTCAGTATCCGCCTCGTTGTCGCTTTCATCCTGTTCTTGAGGCCTTTTGCAGTTATTATTAGAGACTTCGTGGGCCGGCTTGTAGAGCATGGCATCCGTGAAATAGTTTTCTAGTCCTTTGAATGGCTGCCTATCTGCAACTAGTGTCCGAACTTCCCCTTATTCATCACAATATTTCATGCATTGGTGGAGAGTCGATGGGACTATCATATAGGCGTGTATCCATGGTTGCCCGAGTAAAATATTATAGGACGTGTCTGCGTTTATAACATAGCATGTAACCTCCATTCTCAGATCTCCGATTTGACATCGAAGTCGGATTTTTCCGAGGGGGCATCTATCATTAGCATTAAACCCGTATATCATAGTATTTGTCGGTGTCCGACGATGGGGAGAAATTCCCAATAGCTGCATCAGTCTTTTGAGAATGATGCTTAATGCAGAGCCCGAATCGATTTGAATACGGTCCACCTTTATGGATCCGACATATCCGATGAAATATAAAGGCCTACAATGCTTTATATTCCTCACCTGCATATCCTCTGGGGAGAAAGTAATCTGCGGGACCCGCCTTCTCACTTGATGACAGAGGGGGCAAGAGTCCTGTTTTTCGTCGGCCGGCTCGACAATCTGAGCTAGGAATGACTCAGAATCTGCCAAGACCTCTCTTAATGCTTCACAAGTTGACTTCGATAATCGCAGCAATTCGTAAAGCGTGACTCGAGCTGGGATATTTACCAGTTGAGCTATTATATTAAACTTAAATGCAGCCTCCTTGACCTCTTCGTCTCTTGTAGGATTTTTCTGGAAACGAAATCCCGTTTGTTTTACAGGCTTCGCGAGTTCTCCGTATATATTTTTTGGGTCTACTCTGGTGTAGTCTTTGAGGTGTAGTTTACCAGATCGAGTGCTGGAAGGGCCAGCCCCATCTTGATGAGTAGCCATAGCTTCGGGCTCTTCTTTAGAATCTGTGAAGGCTTATGAGATTATATATTCTTTTTTTATTTTTCCAAAAATAGTATTACTAGTCTACTTCCTCCTCTGGCTATTTGAGGTGGTCCATTGTTCATCCTGTAATAGATCATGGTGGACCCACATGACTTCCCCTATTTGTATAGCCACAGGGACAAGTCCTTTCTGTGCTTTTTCATGTGGGTCATGATTTTTCATGACTAGTTTCCCCTCCGGTATTGGGGTCACCCCCGCAGGGAACTCATGAGTTCCTACCACTAGGGTTGCCATATTAAAAGTGACCTTCTTTTGTTCCTCTTTTAGCGTCAAGACTCTAACTTCTATCAATACTTAGATCCTATTTTTCAGAGGGTAATAGTCCCTGGTAGGGTATCCAACATTCTTGTGATAAAGACAATAGTTGGGGTCGTTGGTTTTACTAGCGTCCTCCAGTTTTCTATTTTCCGAAAGTTTCAACATTCCCTTTCTAAGGAGCAGATAAAAAAGTGTAGGCGTCTGCTCTGCCTTAAAAGTATAGGTCCTTTCTTACTGGGGCATATTCTGTCTCGTGCCCTTTTGATTTTGGGGCTTCGGGCTTGGAGAGTTTGTCTTTTGTAGAGTGGCTTCTGACGCCATTGCCGCTCTCTCCTTGTTTTTGCTGTTGTTTTGTGTGTGTGGTCTATTGTTCCCCAGATTCCTGGTTCCACGAGATTCTTCGACTCGGTGGATTAAGTTTTCAGCTTGCTCTCCTTATTTGAGCAAATCCTTCCAAGTTTTAGACTCTACGGCTCCCATTTTTAAGAGCACGTTGGTCTTGAGATTATACCGGTACGTTTCCACCAGAGTTTTCTGGACCATTCTGTGTTTGCAATGCACAGACTTCTCCCAGAATCTTTCTATAAAATCCTTTACCGTTTCTTGTTCTCCTTGCTTTGTTGCAAGGAGGGAATGAACCGATATTTCGGTATCATCCTCGAAGAAACGTGCAAGAAATTATTTTTCAACGTCAAACCAGGTATTGATAGTACCTGGGGGCAACTGCATAAACTATGTGAAGGCAGGCCCTCGCAAGGTACTTGCAAATAGCTTGGTCATTACTGGGTCATTGCCCATCAAATGCCCTGCTTGGGACAAGAAGTAGTAGATATGCTGACTGGGAGATCCTTTCCCATTGTATGGTTCCAATTTGAGCGGTTTGTATTTTTCAGGGTACGGCGCCAGAGCCCATTCAGGCGGGTATGGTTTCGAGACCCCCGATTCCTTCAACTCCTTCTTGTGCATCAATGCATCTAGTTGGCTTTGTAACTTCTCAATTTTCTCTTCATGAAGGTTATGAAAAGAATACTTATCCTCATCCTCATGTGTCGAGTGAGCCTTTTCTTCTTTATTTTCTTCATTCATTTTGTTGAACGGGATTTCCTTTTCTTTCTTGGCTTTATCTTCGACAATCTTTTGAGTATTTTCGACCACCTTTAAGAGCATCATTTTAAGATTCTCGATCGTCTTTTGTTGATCTCGGATCATTTGTTCTTGGGCCTCAAATCTTTGATCGATATCGTCAGATTTATCTGTCATATGTGAGGTCATTTTCTGTAATCTGGATGATGCCGAAGAACGAGGAGAAGCTATGGCCGAATTGTTGCTGTTGTTGTCATAAGATCCTTTGACAAGTTTCTTATAATTTCGAGCTGGGACAGTGCCTGACTTAAGTCGAGTAAGATGATGAGATTCTTCATCACTTGATTCTAAATCATCATTCCTTTCTATAATTTTCTTTCCCTTTCCGACCATGTTAGAAGTTACGATTCTCCATTTTTTTTCTCGGAGAGCAGTTCTTATCTTTTTAGTAGGTTTTTTGTCCGGCTCAGTTAATCGGTTGAACACCGATACTCTGTTCTTGCTGCAGCAACAACTATTCATTACAGCAGATACTGTTGTCATAAGCTGCTTGCAATGACAAGTAGGTTCAGACTGAAATTGATTTATATTTCTTTTCTTCGTTAGGTATTCTCTGAGGTCAGTGGTTTTAAATATGGAGTCATGGGGCCCACTCAGCTGTTGAGAGGGTCCAGGAACCCACTGAAGCTTTTTGAGATCACTAGAGTCAAGTTCTGGTCCACTAGTGTAATGATCAACCCTGACTTTGTATTCGGATTGATTTACGCGGAGCTGAGAAATAACTTCATGTTTTAAGACGCGAAGCTGAGAAGTAGCTTCACGTTTTGATACGCGGGGCTGAAAATTAGCTTCGCGTTTGATACGCGGGGCGGAAAATTAGCTTCGCATTTTGATACGTTAGCCTCGCGTTTTATGCTGGCTTGATATTTTTGCAGAAGTTTATCTTCTGGAATATTAGCCTCGCGTGAAAGGAAATTCTTGCACGCTGGCTTATTCCTGCGATTCACGCAAGTCATAACTTCGCATTTAGCGCGATTTTTGCGATTAATGCAAGTTTGCCAATCATCTTCGCGATTTACGCGAAGCTAAGGAGTTCTGCGATTAGCGCAAATATCACTGGTTTCGCGTCCCTCGCTAAGCTCAGTATTAGCCTCGCGTGGAGAATCCTCACACACTGGCTTTATGAGAGGTTTATCCTCGTGATTTACGCGAGTGTCAGAAATCTTGTGATTAACACAAGTCTTATTGGCTTCGTGTTTATCGCTAAGCTTAGTATTAACCTCGCGTGGAGAATCACACACTGGCTCTGAGGAAATTTTATCCTTGCGATTAACGCGAGTGTCAGAAATCTTGCGATTAACGCAAGTCTTACTGGCTTCGCGTTTATCGCTAGGCTTAGTAGTAGTCTCACGTGGAGAATAACACGCTGACTCTAAGAAAATTTTATCCTCGCGATTAACGCGAGTGTCAGAAATCTTACGATTAACGCAAGTCTTACTGGCTTAGCATTTATCGCTAAGCTCAGTAGTAGCCTCGCGTGGAGAATCATATGCTGGCTCTAAGGAAATTTTATCCTCGCGATTAACGCGAGTGTCTCTGATTCTAAGTCCAGATAGCATAGCCTTGCATGGAGGATTACGCGTTGGCTTGTCCTTGTGATTAACGCAAGTTGTAGTTTCGCATTTATCGTGATATTGGCTGGTCTTGCGATTAACGCAAGCCAGTTTGCAAGAGACTGTAGCCTCGCGTTTTGCTGTGAAGTTAGCCTCGCGTTCAATGCGGGCTTTGAGGGCCTTTCGCCTAGCTCTTCAATTTCTATTTCGGAGTTGGGTTCTGGTCAATCCAGTCCCCGAGCTTTCCTTGGCAGTAAAGAGGCCATCCTCTACTAGGGCTTCCTGCCCAGACGATGGCTCTATGGCCTCCACGGGTCTCCGATTAACGGTGGATTCCCGATTACCCGATCCTCGGGTATTGGAGCGCAAGCGACGATAGCGTCGCGTTTCGGTCAGGTTACCTAACTCAGAGGAGAGATACTCCTTGTACTTCTGCTGGTCGATATCTACGACGAGCATGTTAACGTCGGATCCGATCCTCTCAACGTCAGATTGCGCCACGATCTCTTCTTTGGTGAAAGAGACTTCTCCCATTGTGGTCGCCAGTTTGTTCGTAGCAAAATTATTACCTCATTCCATTGAATACAACTTAGATTACAATGAAAGTGAACAAGAAAATAATAAACGAGAGGATTTATAATCGATCGCTCTCTTTTACAATGAAAAGTGGGTTCTCGCAGCGATGGGATCTATCGAGTAGCTCCTTTGGACGATCTGACGTCGATGATCTTCTTACTTGATGAAGACGACGGCCGACTTGATCTTTCTCTACTGATCTTGATTCGTTCAAGGCTCTCACGCGTAACTTGAACTTCTTTTATACTCCAAAAAATGATCCCTAAGGCTTCCTCAAAGGGGTATTTATAGTCTTGGGCCAATATGAGAGTTTCTATCTAAATAGAATTTGTATTCATTAAGGATTCCAATCAAGTATCTTAGTTTTGATTTAAATATCTTGATTTAGAGTTCTGATTAGGCTCAATTTGGGTATTTAGATAAGCCCAAATCTCAATCTTAATTACTTTATGATTCTAGTTATCTGCTCACGCAGAGCTAATCTTATCAGACACGGAGCTAAGAAATCAGAACGCGGAGCTATTGATTAGCTCCGCGTTTTACTCAAACGCGAAGCTAAAATAGCCAAATGCGAAACTATAGAGTTAGCTCCGCATTCTATTGTGGGAAAATCCCTTTTACTTGGAAATTTTCACTACCAACAATCGACACCTACTGACTTCACTCTACTGCTCAACCTATTCTCCTCTGTGAAATGCAGGCTCATGCTTGGTGTCTTCATATTAACTTTAGGGCAAATGAAATATTTTAAGTGGTTGTCAACTACTTCACCAAGTGGGTTGAAGCTGAACCCCTTGTCACTATTTTGGCTAGACAATTTATCTCATTTATCTAAAAAAATTGTAATATACAAGTCCGGTTGGCAAGGTCAATTGTGACTAATAGTGGGACTCATTTTGGCTCAAAGAAATTTCACAGTTTCTATGAAAACTTGTAAAACTCCCGTTTTTTAGCTGCTTCCCAAAATAGAGGACACTATTTAAAATAACACTAGACAATCCAACAATCACAAGATCTTAAAATAACCATAATTACTGTTATATTTAAATTGATAAATAATATATCTAGAACTAAAAAGATTTTATTTATACAAAGAGATAATTACATAAGATAGTGCACTGCTCTGAATATGAACACAGAAAAATCAAAAGAGAAAAGTAATGCCTAGGCAAAAGGAAATATAAATAAAATATATAAAGGTTCTCCAGAAGGTACTTCACTACTTATTATTGTTCAGCCTGTTCAATAAAGTTGGGGTTTTCAGTTGGAGCTGGTTCTCCTTTTTCATCTTTCAAATCTAGGTTCAGGACCCAGAAGACTAAACCAAGCAAATAACATAAAGAAAAACAAAAGTTGTACTATCATAATACTCAGAATGATCATGAATATGATATGTCAATATCAATTGTGATAGTGTAAATCAAGAATAATATAAATAAATTTGGAATTGTAACTAAATCAAATATTCAGAGATGTACAGATAGATAATAGTTAACAGATCTTATTGATCAGGTCTTATGTTACATATCAGAAACTAAACAAATTAATAATTACTCAGATATTCGAAACTGTTGCTAAAGGATAAGATGCACGTTGTTACCTATATCGTATAAGTGCCCGTACAAATCTGGGATCTAGCATGAACCTATGGCCCCGAATCATGACGCATCGCTAGGTGCTGTTAGACAAACCTCGTACTGCGTAACATTAACGGACGTAACCCATTATGAGAACTTAAATCTCAAATTGGGGCTTAGTACCACACGATCCTGCCGCAGTATATGTACTCAACACTTAAGTAGAAACAATTAACTTGATCCTTATACGATATGGTCCTTATCCATATGTAGTTTCCCTAATTTTCCAAGTCAATAATACACAATATACACCAACAAATAAAAGCTTTATAATTTGTCAAGTCAAAATGCATACATGCCCATTGTATCTAGTATTTGCCATAAAATTGAATTTTATTGAAATTTTGAAGAAGAGTTACAACAATAATGGTTTTCCGTTTATAAAAGATGAGGAAATAATTCCTCTTTGTTTAATGTCGAGGTTCTCTTGTAGCCATGGGGAATGATCCTATTCTATGTTGACACTCCAAACGTACACTACGAGTTGGTAGCCGTTGAGAAGTTTTGAACAGGAAGAATTCCTTTGATTTATGGATTCTTAGCATAAATGCTCAAAGTGAAGATAATCCAACCCCTTTTTTCAGCCCAAATTGTGCCTATTTATAGGAGTTTGAGACTTTTGAATTGGTAAAACTGTCCAATTAATAGCCCCTTAATGGAGGATTAATTTCCTGTTTTTAATTCATTCGATTCGCAATTGTAATTTTTAATCATTTGAATTTATAATTGAAATGCGGATCTCATCCTTAGATCCACATTTTAGCTTTTCGTAGCTTAAGTGCCATACTCAGACACATGTTTGGATATAAAAAAGGAATACTTTTTATCATTTAAGGTTTTGAAGTGAAAATGCAACCCAGTGGTGTTCGCATTTTAACTATGTTTAGCTCTAAATATGAGCTCAGAACGCGGATATCTCTGTGATTGAAGATCCTTATTTTAGTTCTCCGCAACGTGTTTCAGTTGATTAGATCTCATTTGAATGTAAGTGAGGATAAATTTTATCCTTCGAAGTTTTAATATGAAAATGCAACCCAATGGGGTCCATATTTTCGCCATACTTAGCTCCAAATATAGACTTAGAATGCGGATCTCTCTGTAATTGATGATCCATATTTTAACTCCAGTAACATGTATTGTTTGATTAGACCCATGTTTGGATATAAATGAGGACAATTTTTATCTTTTGAAGTTTTGAAATGAAAACACGATCTAATGGGGTCCGTGTTTTAGCCATACTTAGCTCCAAATATGGATTTAGAACGTGAATCTCTCTGTAGTTGATGATTCTCGTTTTACCTCCCAGCAATATGTATTACTTGATTAGACCCACATTTGGGGATAAAAAGAAATTTTAATTTTTTAAGATTTTGAGAGCAAATCGTGATCCAGAGGGGCTCGCATTTAATCATTAGTTAGCCATCATTTTACTTATCTTGAAATGTGGATTTCTCTAGATGAGGATGCATGTTTTGGCTCCTTAGCCATTTTCAATGTTTTAGTTGACTCATGTTTGTTTATTTTTGGATTGATTCTTCATATCTTGATTTGTAGAAACAAAACGCAACCCTTATTGGGTCGCGTTTTAGATAAGGGTTGCATTTTAGTCTTTTCTTGGCTTAAAACACAGATGTCTCTCTTGTCGATGATCTGTGTATTAGCCATTTTTGGCTTGAAATGTAAATATCTCTTTAGTTGCTCATCCATGTGTTAGCCATTTTAGGCTTAAAATATAGATCTCTTTTTAGCCAATGATTTATGTGTTAGTTATTTTATGCTTGAAATGCGGATCTCTCTTTACCTGATAATCCACGTTTTGATCCTTTTATAGCCTATAAGGTTTTCATTGATTAGTGTTTGCTTCCTTTCAGGGACAACTCTTGTCGCTTAATGTTACAGAGTTGAAACGTGGCCCATAGGGGCTCGCATTTTGTTGTAGAGACAGCATTACCCAAATTAGCCTTTGTTTGGCTTGAAATGCGGATGACTATATCAATCCACATTTTGTCATCTATTTTTATAAGGGTAATATAGATTGGCATATCCATATTGATCTGTGTTTTTCTTGAGTCCAAACTAACTTTTGATAGTCTATCTTCTGAGCTAAAAATGCTGGTCTCCTTGTTGTGATTTGTGTTTTGCGCTCTTTGTTTGGAATGCGGATCTCCCCTTTGTAATTCGTGTTTTAGCCTTAACTCTCTCTTTTAAGCTAAAATTCTTCAAAGTAGCAGAGGAAGATTATCAATTTCCTATTGATGATTTGAATACCAAACTCTAGAGTTGAAATCTTCTCTTAGTTCTGAAGTAGTCTTACTTGGCTCTGGAAATAAAAGAGTAAAACTCTTTAAGAGATAGAAATCTCTAGATTTAGAAAGAGTTAAAACTCTTTAAGAGATACAAATATCTGGATTAAAAAAGAGTAAAACTTTTTATAAAATGAAAATCTCCATTCTTGTTATATTAGAGGTGGACCATCTCCTAGAGACCCTCTTCTCCTTAGGCTTCTTAGTTTTTTTTAAGAGTTTCAGGGGCTTTAATATTGGTTTAATTGGCCATATTAAAATACCCTTTTAATGGAAATTTAAACTCTCATTAATTAGGAGATAATGAAGGTGTAGCCCCTGTTTTTAATTGAATGACGTGTAACCCCATTTCAAACCATTCATTAATATAAAAAAAGGAATATAACTCCCACTTTTATGAGGATTCAAATTACTCATTATTTTGGAGAAAGTGGGATTTTGATCCGTATTTGGTGTTCTTGCATGTTTTTTTGTCAATAGAACTCTCTCCAAAGTTTCCGAAATTTCTTTGGCTTTTTGAAGATATTTTGGAATACTTTGGATTTCGTTGTGTGTTTTGATAAAACTTGTTATTGTCATTCATTTAGAGATAATTGTTAACTTGATGAATGTACTGATTTTGATCATCAAAGGTAATTGATAACTTGATGGATTTGTGACTCACTTTTATATTGTTTGGATGTGATTGTTAACTTGACAGTATAGACTCTGTATTCAAACGTCCAAGTATATTTGCAATGAATAATTTTTTTGTGCATGATAGAAGTAATTGCTAGCTTTCCTGAACATGGTTGATTTTAGCTGTTCAGTGACTTATGTTATAACAACTTTTCTAGTTGTTAGAGGTAATTTTAACTTAGGAAATTTTGAGGGAATGAATTATGGTTTTGTCATAGGTAATTTTTAACTTGATAAATTTTAGAGGAAAAGAATTGTGATTTTGTCAGAGGTAGTTTTAACTTGACAAATTTTTGGAGGAATAGTTTTATTTTTGTTAGAGGTAATTTTTAACTTGACAAATTTTGGAGGAATGAGTTGTGATTTTGTGAGAGGTAATTTTTAATTTGATAAATTTTAGAGAGATGAATTTTGATTTTGTCAAAAGTAATTTTTAACTTGACAAACTTGGGAGGAATGAATCTTGGTTTTGTCAGAGGTAATTTTTAACTTTATAAATTTTAGAGGGATGAATTTTGGTTTTATTAGAGGTAATTTTTAACTTAACAAATTTTAGAGGAATGAATTTTGATTTTGTGAGAGGTAATTTTTAACTTGATAAATTTTAGAGGAATGAATTTTGATTTTGGCAGAGATTATTTTTTATTTGACAAGAGACAATTCTTAATGTAACAAATTTGGAGAAAATAAATTTTGACTTGAGCTAATTTTTAACTTAACAAATTTGGAGGAAATGAATTTTGGTTTTGTAAAAGAATTTATAATTTGACAAATTTAGAGAAAATAAATTTTGATTTTATCAAAGTTAAATTTTAACTTGACAAATTTGGAGGAATGAATTTTTATTTTATTAGAGGTAATCATTTTAACATGACAAATTTAGAGAAAATAGATTTTGTGAGAGTTGAACACTCTCTTTATTTTCTCTACTGGGAAAATTATTGCTATTAAACAACGGGCGACAGCATGTTGACTGCAGCGCCAATCAATATAGGTAAGACTATATGTGCAAAGTTTGCCTTATTACTGAATCTCCACAAGGAACCTGGTTTTTTGAGGTTTCGATGCATGAAATATGGTCCATGGCTCTCAATTCCTTGGGAATTCGAGCATGATAAAGTTCAATACTCTATTGTGCTTCAAAACGTTTGTCATTGAGAGCTTCTAACTCTAGAAGTTTTTGTCAGTGTTTCTCTTCTTATGTCACTTTAGTTGCTAATGCAGCCCATAATAACGGAATTTGGTTCTCCAAAGAAAGTACTGTTTTGGATTCATATACCAAGTAGAAAGGTGTAGCATTTGTAGGTGTTTTGACAGTCGTTCGGTACGCCCAGAGGCATTCTCTAAACTTTTCATTCTAATCACTTTGAAACAAATTTCTTTAGAACCTTTACAATAGTCTTGTTGAAGGCTTCTATTAAACAATTGGCTGCAGTCGATTCGATATTCATTACAAAATTTAGAAAATGATTGACTCATAAATTGAGGTTCGTTGTCATAAATGATTCTCTTAGGTACCCAAAGCAGTATATGACATGATGTTTGATAAATTTACTCACATCCGATGTCTTTACTTCGGTTAGGGGTATGGTTCGGTCTATTTTAAAAAGTAGTCTGTTATGGCCAATATGAACCTGTGAGCTCTTGTTGACAGTGGTGAAATCATCACAATAATGTCCAATCTCCACATTTCAAAGGGTCATGATGTAGCCGTTGGGTGAAAATATTCCGGTGGCTGATGTATAAAGTCGACATGTATTTGACAGACTCTGCAATTTCTGGCATATATAACTATATCTATCATCATTTTAGGCCAATAATATCTCATTTTTCAGAGTCTGTCCCAAAGTTTTCGTCCTGATTGATGTGCTCCACATATGCCACTATGAACTTCTTCGAGTGCTTCTTGGGCTTCTTTTTTAGAAAGACAGTGGAACAAAATTCCATTATAAGATTTTTGTATAATGTCCGAATTTTGGCATTATAATAGAATTGAACAGGCATTCTCTAACTCATTATTGCTTTTTTAGGTCTTCTAACAATATTCAATAATGAACATAATTGATATGAGGAATCACCAATCCCTTGGTTCCAAATTAGATTCAACAGCATTTATTTCATGTAGTTATTGCTTATTGTCTGAGTTTAACTAAATTTTGAGTTCATACTTTGAGCAGAATAATTCTTTACTACCACTGTTATGTGTTTATTGGTTGTTTTAGGCAATGCCAAACTAGCAGCCAAAAAGCTAATGAATCTGCATAGCTGTTTTTATAGTGTGGTACGTAGAAACTACTAAAATTATTAGCTATCTTTGTGACAGCTTGGTAGTAAGGTAAGAGATCTTTTTTTCTAACTTCATATTTTCCCTTGACTTGGTTAATGATCAACTTATATTCTCCATACGTTTCTAAATATTTCACTCCCAACCTCTTGGCTATCTTTAGGCCAATCATCAATGCATTATATTCAACGACATTGTTAGAGCTTGATTATGTTAATGAATAAGCTCAAGAGATAATATGGTTTCAAGGGGAGACAAAGATAACCCCACTCCTGCTACCATCTTTCCTTTAGCTCCCAGCCATCAAAGAAAAGTTGCCAAATTTCTTCTTTGGTGACATTTGCCTTAGAATTTTTTTTGTGGAGCGACATCTTCTAGAATTGCACTTTCTTCAACTGTTTCATCTGGGACACCTTCATAAAATTTCAAAAATTTTGGAATTGGGTGCTCAGCAAAAAAGTCAGCTATAGCTTGGTTCTTAATTGATTTTTGTGGGATGAAGTGTATATCGTATTGCGATAACAGGATAGTCCAATTAGATAGTCTAGAATTTAATGATCCTACTTTGGTCATTAATATTCTTAACGGAATAACTCTTGATATAACACGGATGGTTTGTCCCACAAGATAGTGTCGCATTTTCTATATTGCAAATATCAAAACTAGACATTTCTTTTCCACTGGGTTATATCGATGTTCAGCTCTATCCATCATTCCACTTAAATAATAGATGACTTGCTTACGTCCCAATTTATTCTTTGGGCTAATAAGGCTCCTAAAGAATGGTCCATGACTCTCACATATAACAAGAAGGGTATTCTTGGAATTGAAGCTACTAGGTCAGGTGGCTTTGTTAGGCATTTCTTGATTTCTTCAAAAGTTTGTTAGTAAGTATCATTCTAGACGAGCGATACTCCTTTCTTCATCAATTGTGTCAATGGTTGACATCTCCCAGATAAGTTTGATATAAATCTGCATATATCTGCCAACCTTCCCTCTAGTCCTCTCAATTCCTTGAAATTCCTATGTAGCTGCATATCTTGAATTAATTTAATCTTGTCTGGATCGAGATGAATTCCTTGATATGTAACCACGAATCCAAGAAATGTTTCACTGGAGACTCTCAGAAAAGATTTCGTTTAGGTTCATTTTAATTTGGTGTTTCCACATGAGGTCGAACATCATTCTCAAATCCTAAAGATGACTATCTTTATTCTTACTTTTGATAGCTAAATCATCCCCATAGCATTCCACCATCCTTCGGAGTTGTTCCTAGAATATAGTATTCATGGCTTGTTGATATGTGGCATCAGTATCATTAAATTGAAGGGCATAACTGTGTAACAAAATACCCCAAGTGGTGTTCGGAAAAATATATATTTTTCATCATTGGGATACATTTTAATTTGATTGTATCCAGAAAACCCGTCCATGAATGACATTCATCGAAACAACAAGTATTATAAATCATGACATTTGTGATAGGTAGTGAAAATTCATCTTTTGGGTCTGCTTCATTCAGATCTCTAAAATCGATGCAGAATTTGATCTTTCCATTTTTCTTAGTAACAAGGATTATATTTGCTATCTAATCAGGGTGTTACTCTTCACGAATGAAGCCAGATTCAATTAACCTTTTAATTTCAACTCTAATGGCTTAACCTTCGTTGTTATTTAACGGATTTCACGTTTGGTCAAATGTTCAACCTGTGTTTCACCACTTATGGGTCTAGTCCTAGCATATCTTTGTAAGTCTATGCAAAAATATCAATTCTTGAATAAGAGTAATCAACTCTTATTTTTCTTTAGAAGATAAATTTTCACTTATAACTATGAGTTTAGAATTGGTTTCATCGCCCATTTTTATTTGGATCACTTTATCTTTGGTTGGAGGTTCAAATTGAACTTCCCATTTTACTTTTAAATGCTTTGCCTAAGACTTATCTTTGATTGGTGGCAATTCTTTATCTTCTTCTTTTTGGTCCACAGAGATCAAATTGATGGAAACTTTGTGAAAAATTGCTCCAACACTTACTTTCGAATCCCAATATATTGATTCAGATGAATGATTATATTAGATTTCTTCAAAATTTGTTTTTGAAAGAATTTTAGGAGTTGTAACATATCCCAATTTTCTGCCAGTCTTATCATAAAAATTTGGCATTTTTTCTTTTGGAACAAAAGATTGAAGCATTATTCTTCTTCATTTTCCAAAGTTTAACTCCTGCCTTCGGTTAGGTTATATCCCATCTTTTTCATAATTTTATGGGTCTTTTTATTATAATGGAAGAACTCGAGATTTTTCTATTCTTCTTCAGAATCTGCATATTTTTTCTTATTATTGTTATTTTCTTTTCCAAATAAGATAGGCTTTTGACCTTTATATTTTGGAGGGACTTCAAAGATTGCTTCACTTGCATCACCATCGTCATCACTTTATATATTAAAGGATGAACGAATGGATGCTTGGAATAATATTAAGGAATATATTTTATCTAGTTGATCACTAACTGCATTAGTACTAGTACTTGAAGATTCAGAATTAATACCAGAGGAATAAGCAAACTCTATATTTTTATTAATAACCACTTGCAATCAAGATTGGCAGTTTCATTTACATCAAGACTTTCAAAACTTATTATAATTGGTTCTATATCCCAATCTTTATTATCTTGGATCTTCATATCTTGATTTGGTATCAGCTTCATTGTCATTGTCTGACTCATCTGGGATATGTTGTTCAGTTGCTTCAAAAGTGTCTTGATAAAACAGTGCATCTATAAAAAAAATTTCAACCCTTTTGAAGGGTTATTTTTCTGCTACCAAGGTCTTCACATTCCCATCTTTATCTACATACTTCATGGATTGATGAAGTGTAGAAGGAACAATAAGGTTGAGGTGGATCCACGCCTCCCAAGTGATAAGTTGTAAGACATGTTAGCATCTATGACATAGCATGTGACTTCCGTCTTTAAATTGCCAATATGGCATTTGAGTTTCACCTTCCCTAGAGGCTTACAACCATTTGCAGTGAGGCCAAAGATGGTTGTGTTTGTAGCTGCCAGTCTATTTGTGGGGATTTCAAGATACCACAATATCCTTCTTGGCATTATACTTAAAGCGCATCTAGAATTAACTTGAATTCGTTCAATCTCTGTTAATCCTACATAGCCTTTATAATATAAAGGCTGATGATGCTTATTGCTCTTCACTTGCATATCTTCTGGGAAAAAGGTTATGCAAGGTATTTTCTTGGAAGGTTGATGACATGTTGCACAAACTTCTTCTTCTTCTGCCACTTTTGGGATATGAGCCAGAAACACTTTTGAATCTTGTAGAGCTTCCCATAAGGGTTCCCTGATTTGTTTGGATAGTCTTAGGAGCTCATACAATGCAGGGATGTTAACCAATTGTGCCAATACATCAAATCGAAAAAGATTTTTAGAGCCTTCCATCACTTCTTTAAGAGTTTTGTCAAATTTAAGCTCTTTCCGCTTGTTCTTCTCTGAAAGTTGAGGTTTAACTACTTGTTCATAATTCTTCAAGTAGTTTCTTCTTGAACGAGTTCCAGTAGGTTGCTGTTGTTGGTCTTCATCGACCAACAACATATTCTTCTACTTCCTCTTCTGAATCTGTGAGAGGACGAAATGCTGTTACATCTTTAGGAACTACAGTGACAACATTGGAAGTGTGTGCTTTTCCCTTAGACTTCTTCTTGGACAAACTTGAAGTCCATTGTTCTTCTTCTTGAATGAGTTCTGATCTGGATGTACCCACATTATCTCCCCTTTTAGTATTTCAAAGGAGATGATTATTTTCTTATTATTGATGAGAATCATAATTTACAATCCTCATAGTACCTTTGATAATTGGCTTCAGTCCATCCTGTATGGTTGACTCTATTCAATCTAGATCTTTTCTAAATTTGAAAGAGACTATATTCGTTATCACTTTCTTTTATTCTGGTAGTCGCTTGATGACATTCGCGTCCACCAATGCTCATATTTTATCCTTCAAAATGTAACAGTTCTTGGTAGCATGGTTAATGATCCTATGGTATAGGCAATAGTTGGGATCATCACCTTTTCTACTTCTTCAAGGCATTTAGCCTCTGGCAGATTTAGCATATTCTTCTTTGTGAACAAGTTGAAAATTGTGATAGTATGCTCATCCTTAAAAGAATATTGCTTATAAGAAACTCTTGATGATAGAGTTGTCACAAGAGGAGGTTTGGTGGGATCAGGAGTATCAACTGCCATTGTCTCTTTCCCTTTGGATCGAAATGACTGAGATATTGCTAAATTGTTTCTTCTTGGCTTTCATCCTTCTTCAGTCTTAAGCTGTTGTGCCATTTCTTTGGTTTCTTTGACTTGTGTAGCTAATTCCTTCCAAGTGGTGGACTTTACTGCTCCCATCCTGGAAGAAATTTTTACTGATATGTTACATCTATAGGTTTCTACTAAAGATTTTTGTGGCATCCCATGCGGATATCGCAAAGAAATATTGCGGAATCTCTTTATGAAATCTCGAGCTGACTCCTCTTTCTTCTGCTGTGTGGCAAGGAGTGCCGGTATTGAGATATCCAAGTCATCTTCATAGAACCTAGCTAGAAAGGCCTTCTCCATATCATTTCACGAGTTGATAGTTCATGGTTCCATTATACAGAACCATTCACATGCTAGACTCCTAAGAGTACTAACAAAAACTCATGTAATTCTAGGATCATTTCTAGTCAAATATCCTGTCTGCGATTTAAAATAGTACAGGTGCTGATTTGGCGATAATTTACTATCAAATGAATTAAGCTTTAATGGCTTATAATTTTCTTAGAATGGGACATTCTCCCACTCCATTGGATAGGGCCTTATAACCCCCAATTCTTGCACTTTTGTGGACAAGGGTGTTTAGCTGGTTTTGAAAACTCTCCATGAGTGTAGCATGTGGTTTGCCTTCTTGTTTTGAATTCTTGGATTTGTGATGGGAGAATATAGAATGGTTGTCACGTTCTTCGTGTTCTTCACCACTGGTGCCAAGAAGGAGCGTGAGGTTCATTATCCTTTCTTTTCCCTTTATCCTTTCTCTAGGTAAGGGAATGATTAGTGTTATATTTTGCATATTTGCTCCCATATTTTATTTATTTTTGTATATAAATAAATGCTACTCGGATATATTTAGTGTGTTTCTATAGGTAATAAAGGATCTACAAGGAAGAAAAGATAAAGAAGCAAATTTAGCCGATATATGAGCAAAAAAAAGTCAATCATGGTGAAGAATGAAATCTAAGTGCACAAGCAGTAACTTCATGAGCATCTTCGGCAAAGATAAAGCTTGAACTAGAAAAATTCATGCTGGAGAAATTTGTAGAGTTCGAAATTATCTTCAAAACACCACCAAGAACAGCTCAATCTGAATAAAACTTATGGTCGTTTTATTGAAGTTCTGTAGATTAGAACATTCGGTCCAGCAAGTTAGGGGTGTGTTGAAACTAATTTCGGATTTTGGCCTTGAAAAATAGTATTTTGAGCCATCTAATCTCAACCATTAGTTTCTAATACTATGTATTAAATTTGGATTATATATCTTGAGATTAATTTATGTTGGATTATAATTATATCTTTTATACCAAATTTGAGGAGTAGGATTGTGTTTGGGTTATAAATATCCCATGAATACTTGTAAATTGATATGGCTTTTTAAATGCACTTTTGATTGTTGGCAGTGAAAATTTCTAAGTAAATAGAGTTTTCCACAACAGAAAGTAGAGCTAACTCAGTAGCTCCGCGTTTGGCTATATTAGCCTCGTGTTTGAACAAAATGCGGAGCTATTCAATAGCTCCGCATTAGTTCTGCGTTCTGGTTCTTAGCTCCGCGTTTTGATGCGATTAGCTCCACGTGAGTAGATAATCAGAATCTCAAATTGATTGAGATTATGATTTGGGCTTATCCAAATACCCAAATCAAGTCCGATCAGAACTCTAAATCAAGAGATTTAAATCAAAACTAAGATATTTGATTAGAATCCTTGATGAGTACAAATTCTATTTAGATAGAAACTCTCATATGATTCTAAGGCTATAAATACCCTCTTGGGGAAGCCCTAGGGGTCTTCTTATATTTTTTTTCGGCATCTTGGAGAATTCAAGTTACGCATAGAGCCTTGAGTTCGTGAAAGACCAGAGAAGATCGTCTACAGTTGGCCGTCATCTTTAAGAGAGAAGATTTCGACGTCAGATCGTCCAAAGGAGCTACTTGACAGATCCCATCGTCACAGATCCCACGATATTTTGTAAAAGAGAGCGATTGAGAAATAAAATCCTCTCGTTTGTTATTTTTCTCTTGTTCTCTTCCGTTGTAATTCGAGTTTATTCAATAGAAGGAAGGCAAAGAAATTCCGCTGCGAACAAACTGGCAACCACAGTGGGAGCCGTCTCTTTCACTAAAGAAGAGATTGTGGCGCAATCGTACGTCGATATGATCAGATCCGACGTAGACATGCTGGTTGTTGAAATCGACCAACAGAAGTACGAGGAGTACCTCTCATCTGAATCATCAGGTAACCTGAACGACACACGACACTATCGTCGCGTGAGCTCCAATACCCGAGCAATGGGTAAAAAGGTATCCACCGAGGAATGGGGATCCTTGGAGACCGCAGCCATAGAGCCGGTGTTTGGACAGGGAATCCCAGCAAAGGATGACTTTCCTATTGCCGAAGAAGACCTGGAAACTAGATTGACCAAAACCCAACTCCGAAATAAAAATCAGAGAGCAAGGCGAAAAGCTCTCAAAGTCCGCCTTGGACGCGAGGCTAACGCCATAGAACGCGAGGCTATGGTCCCTCGCAAACTGGCTCTCGCTAATTGCGAGACCAGCCATTATTGCGTTAAATGCGAAGTCTCAACTTACGTTGATCGCAAGGAAATGCCAGCGTGTGATATTCCACGCGAGACTATTACTGAGCTTAGCGAGAAACGCGAAGCCAGTAAGATTTGCGTTAGTCGCAAAATTTTTGACACTCTCGAGAAACGCGAGTATAAAATCTCCTTAAAACTAGCGTGTGATTCTCCATGCGAGGCTACTACTGGGCTTAGCGAGAAACGCGAAGCCAGTAGTACTTGCGAGAAACACAAATTTTTTGATACCCGCGAGGAACGTGAAGACAAAAATTCTTTACAGCCAGCGTGTGATTCTCCATGCGAGGCTAATACTGAGCTTAGCGAGAAACGCGAAGCCAGTAGTACTTGCGAGAAACGCAAGATGCCTCAGCTCCGCATAAATCGCGAATACGATTGGCAAATTGTCGTTAATCGTAAAAATCGCGCTACACGCGAAATCTTAACTTGTGTTAATTGCAAGAATAAGCCAGCGTGCAAGAATTTTCTTCCACGCGGGGCCAAGATTCCAGAAGAGAAACTTCTGAAGGAACGCCAAGCCAGCGTAAAACGCGAGGCTAGCGTAGCAAAATGCGGAGCTATTCCTCAGGCCCGCGACACAAAACGTGAAGCTAACTTTCAGCTCCGCGCTCCAAAACGCGAAGCTGTCTTTCAGCTCTGCGTAGATCAACCTGAATATCAAATTAGGGCTGATCGTTACACTAATGGATCAGAACTCGACTCCAGTAATCTCAAGAAGGTTCAGTGGGCCCCTCGACCCTCTCAGCAGATGAGTGGACCCCACAACTCCATGACTAAAGTCACCGACCTCAGGGAGTACTTAACCAAGAAGAGAAGTATAGAACAAGTTCAATCCGAATCTTCTTGTTATTGCCAACAACTTATGACAGCGGTATCCACTGTAGTAGATAATTATTGCTGCAATAAGAACAGGGTATCGGTGTTCGATCGATTAACCGAGTCGGACAAAAACCCTGCTAAGAAAACGAAAGCTACTCCCCGAAAAGAATGGAGAGTTGTAACCTCCAATATGGTCGGAAAGGAGAAGGTTGTAGAGATGTATAATGATTCGGAATCAAGTGATGAAGAACCCCATCACAACACCCGACTTAAGTCAGGAGCTGTCCCGCCTCGAAACTATAAGAAATTTGCAAAAGGTTCTTATGACAACGACAGTGATAATTTGGCTATAGCTTCACCTCATTCCTCTGCATCATCTCGACTACAGAGATCAGCATCACACATGGCGGATAAATCAGATGACATCGATCAAAGATTTGAAGCCCAGGAAAAGATGATTCGAGAGCAACAAAAGACAATTGAAGATCTCAGAATGATGCTCTCAAAAGTGGTCGAAAATACTCAGAAGATTGTTGAGGATAACGCTAAGAAAGAAAAGGAAACCTTGTTCAACAAACTGAACGAGGAAGATAAAGAAGAAAAAGCCCACTCAATACATGAGAACGAGGACAAATATTCTTTTCATGATCCGCATGAAGAGAAAATTGAGAAATTACAAAGTCAACTCGAAGCGCTAATGCACAAAAAGGAGTTGAAAGAATCGGGGATCTCAAGACCATATCCACCTGAATGGGATACGGTACCATACCCTCAGAAATATAAACCGCTCAAACTGGAGCCGTATGACGGGAAAGGGTCTCCCAGTCAGCATATTTACTATTTCTTGTCCCAAGCAGGGCATTTGATGGGCAATGACCAATAATGACCAAGGTATTCGCAAGTACCTTGCGAGGACTGCCTTTACTTGGTTTATGCAACTGCCCCCAGGTACTATTAATACCTAGTTTGATGTTGAGAAACTATTTCTCTCACGTTTCTTTGAGGATAATACCGAAATCACGGTTTATTCCCTCCTTGCAACCAAACAAGGGGAACAAGAAACAGTAAAAGATTTCATAGAAAGGTTCCGGGAGAAGTCCGTGCATTGCAAACACGGAATGGTCCAGGAAACTCTAGTCGAGACATGTCGACATAATCTTAAGAGTAACGTGCTCCTAAAGATGGGGGCCGTAGAGTCTAAGACGTGGAGAGATTTGTTCAAGCAAGAAGAGCAAGCCGAAGACTTGATTTTTTTTGTCGAGTTGAAGAGTCTCGTGGATCAAGAAGTACTGGAAGTAGTAGGTCATACGCCCAAAATAACAATAAAAATAAAGGTAAAGCGGCAATGGCATCAGAGGCAGCTCCACAAAAGACAAATCCTCCAAGCCCAAAACCCCAAAATCAAAAGGGCACAAGGTAAAATAGGCCTCAACAGGAGATGACTTATACTTTTAAGGCGGAACAGATGCCTACACTCTTCTATCTGCTCCTGAGGAAGGGAATGTTGAAACTTCCGGAGAATAAGAAACCAGAGGACGCTGGTAAGACCAACGACCCCAATTATTGCCTCTACCACCGGAATGTTGGGCACCCTACTAGGGATTGTTACCCTCTAAAGAACAGAATCCAAGCACTGATAGAAGCTGGAGTTCTGATGCTTAAAGAGGAACAAAAGAAGGTCACTGCCAATATGGCAATCATAGTGGTTGGAACCCATGAGTTCCCCGCAGGGGCGACCCCAATTCTAAAGGGGAAGCTGGTTACAAAAAACAATGACCCACACAATAAGTCACAAGAAGGACTTGTCCCCGTAACAACTCAAAAAGGAGAAGTCATGTGGTCCACCCTGATTTACTACAGGATGAACAGTGGACGACCGCAGAGGGTCAAAGGAAAAAGCGGACTGTCAATGCCATTTCCGCAGGGATAAAGGAAGAATATATAGTTTCGAGAGCCTTCACAGATTCTGAAGAAGAGCCCGAAATAATGGCCACTCATCAAGATGGGGCAAGCCCTTCCGGTACTCGATCTGGAAAGACATATCTCAAGGACTACACCAGAGTAGATCCGAAAGACATATATGCGAAACTCGCAAAACCTGCAAAACAAAAGGGACTTCGTTTTCAGAAGAATCCTGGTAGAAATGAAGAGGCCAAGGAGACTACCTTCAAATTTAATATAATAGCTCAGCTGGCGAATATCCCAGCACGAGTAACGCTTTACGAATTATTAAGATTATCAAAATCAACTCGTGAAGCATTAAGAGAGGCCCTGGTAGACTCTGAGTCATTCTTAGCTCAGATCGTCGAGCCGGCTGATGAGGAACAGAACTCTTGCCCCAGCTGTCATCAAGTAAGGAGGCAGGTCCCACAAATTACCTTCTCTCCGGAGGATATGCAGGTAAGGAATATAAAGCATAATAGGCCTTTATATTTCACCGGATATGTCGGATCCACCAAGGTGGAACGTATTCAAATCGATCCGGGGTCTGCACTAAGCGTTATTCCCAGAAGACTAATGTAACTATTGGGAATATCTCCTCATCGTTTGACGCCTACGAATACTACTATCTACGGGTTCAATGCTAACAACATCTGTCCTCTTGGCAAAATCCGACTGCAGTGCCAAATTGGAGATTTAAGGACGGAGGTTACATGTTATGTTATAGACGCATATACATCTTATAACATCTTACTGGGTGACCTTGGATACATGCATATATGATAGTCCCGTCGACTCTCCACCAGTGTATTAAGTACTGTGATGAACAAGGAGAAGTCCGGACACTAGTTGCAGATAAGCAACCATTCAAGGGACTAGAGAATTACTTCACGGACGCCAGGCTCTATAAACCAGTCCATGAGGTCCCGTGCGACGATCGCAGCAGGCTTCAAAAGCCCGATGACAGCGGTAATGAAGCTGACACGGAGTACGAGTCTCCCGAAGATAACGATGGGGGTGATTATGAAATCAATCCTCACATAGATTTTAATTTGAATTTGATAATAATGTAGCTGATGTAGTAGAGAGTGAGTGGGTTATCAATGAAAATATAAAGTTAGTCTACGAGCTTGCTGTAGCTACTGAATCTGAACCGTCTTGCACTTCCACCGAAGTGGATGGCCTGTCCGAACTTGGGGTTCTAGCGGCATACCATTTGCCACTCAGGTCATCCCTCCTCTCTCAATCAAAAATAATTAAGGGAAAAGGTCACTTCTTCGAAGTGCCTCCTCGACAAGGGTCCAAAAAGCCGATCATGTTCGGTAGAGCAATTACGTCACCTCGATAAAGACAAAGCAGTGAAAGTGATGAACAAACATCATCTAAATTTCACTTATATGAACAGAAATCCCGACAAATGATGGAGAAAATGGGTTATAATTTTACTCAGAAACCGGGATTAAACTTTGGGAAAGAGCGACGGAATCTTATACCCTCGTTTAGACCGAGAGGAAAGAGCTCAGATTATTATCAAAAGACTCGCAGAGGGTTGGGCTATGTATCTACTCCTCCCTCATCACTATCCGGACAAGAAGAAAGTTCTTCGGCCGATGATGAATCACCTCCACTTGATCATGACTCGGATCTAAGTACCGGTGCTTGGTTTCAATCTTTGACAGCCAATATGGTTTCAGCCACACTAGAAAGCGACGAGGAACCAATTGATGTTCAAGATGATTCCTGGGTTAAGTATATGGACGCTCTCTGGGATGTCCGCTTTGAACAGCGTGACCCGCCCACAGAAGATAAGCTAATACAAGTCAATATGGGAGCGGACGAAAATCCGAAGCCCATCTTCGTAGGCGTCACGCTAACTCCCTGGGAAAGGAGAAACTTATATCTCTTATCAAAGAGTATATACACGTATTCACATGGAACTACGAAGACATGCCTGGGCTCGACCCTAAAATTGCCACGCACCTGTTAAATATTAAAGAAGACGCCAAACCAGTTAAACAATAGCAAAGGCATTTTCGACCGGAATTGATGGAGGCAATAGTTGCCGAGGTCAACAAGCTTATAAAATCCGGATTCATCCGTAAATAGCAACATCCTGATTGGATGGCTAACATGGTGCCAGTTTGTAAGAAGAAAGGTAAAATCCGAATATGCATTGATTTTCGAGATCTGAACGCTGCATGTCCTAAGGATGAATTTCCTCTCCCCATCACCGACGTGATGATTGATAATACTTGCGGTTATGAGAGGATGTCCTTTATGGACGGCTTCTCAGGATATAACCAGATTAAAATGCACCTAGATGATGAAAAGGACATGGCTTTCAGAACGCCACTGGGGGTATACTGTTATACGGTGATGCCTTTCGGATTGAAGAACGCCGGTGCCACCTATCAACGAGCGATGAGCGTCATATGCAAAAAACACCTGCGCAAAACGGTAGAGTGTTATGTAGATGACTTAGCGGTCAAAAGTAGAAACAAAGAAGATCATCTGCATGACTTAAGGACAGTCTTCAATCTTATGCGAAAATACCATCTGAAGACGAATCCCACTAAGTCTTTTATGGGGGTGTCCAGCGGGAAATTCCTTGGATTCATAATAACCTCAAAAGGAATTTTCCTTGACCCCGAAAAGCTGAAAGCAATTAATGAAATGCCACCGCCCCGCAATCTTAAGGAATTAAGGGGGTTACAAGGAAAGTTAGCCTATATCCGACGCTTCATCTCCAATTTATCAGGACGATGCCAGCCGTTCTCTAGACTCATAAAGAAGGGGGTTTCTTTCATATGGGATGAGGCGTGTCAATAGGCGTTTGACGATCTCAAAGAATACCTTACCAAACCTCCTGTTCTTATGGCACCAATCCCGAGCAGCCATTTCTTATATATGTAAGGGCCATGGATGATGTTTTAGGAGCGTTACTTGCTCAATATAATGAGCATGGCCATGAACATACTCTTTATTACTTAAGCAAGACAATGATCGGAGCCGAGTGTCGGTATACCCCGATCGAAAAAGAATGTTTAGCCATAGTGTTCGCTGTTCAGAAAATGCGACACTATCTTTCAGGGCAAACGATACATGTCATATCACGGGTTAATCCCTTGAAAATCCTGATGACAAAACCAGGATTCTTAAACGGCCGATTGGCAAAATGGACATTATGATATCGCCATATGATATACACTTCGTCCCTCAAAAAGCCATAAAGGGACAGGCGATCACCGATTTCCTAGCAGATCATCTAATATGGTCCAATTCCAAACAGACGACATAGGTCAACATAGTTAGCAAAGAACAACCATGGCAAATGTTCTTTGATGGTGCTGCCAGACGATCTGCTGCTGGAGTGGAGGTTGTGCTAATATCCCGACACAAACATATATTGCCTAACGGTTACTCATTAATAGAACCGTGCACGAATAATGTGGTGGAATACAACGCGTTCATTATCGGCTTAAAAATGGCTCTGCAACTGGGGGTGAACTATCTAGAGGCATATGGAGACTCTAAACTCACTAGATGACGGGTGAGTATGAAGTCAGACATGAATCCCTCATCCCCTATCATCAGCTAGCCATTGAGCTAGCAGGGTATTTTGAACAATTTTATATGTATCATATATCTCAGAATGAGAACGTCTATGCAGATGCTCTTGCTGCGTTAGCTGCAACATTGGCGATCCCGACGGGTGAAGCTAAAAGCATCACTATTGGTAGCAGAGAACTCCACCCAGATATGATATTCCAAGCCAAAGAGGTGTGCCAGACTGGCTTAATACTGGAACCCCGAGATTGGCGATTTCCATTTATAGATTACGCCCTATATGGGATACTCCCAGAGGATCCAAAGGAAGCCCCGAGATAAAGAGGAAGGCCCCGAGATTTTACTTTGATCGTACACTTCAAACTTTATATAGAAAGTCAAATGAGGGTCTGCTACTACGCTACATATCAAAAACAGAAGCAGATGAAGTGCTGAAGGAAACATATGATGGAGAATATGGAGCTCATCAGCCCGGTCCAAAACTCGGAGACCGCATAAGAAGGCTGGAATACTACTGGTCGAAGATGATTACAGAGGTAATGGCATACGCTAAACGGTGCCATACATGCCAAGTACATGCTAATTTTATTCATCAACCCCCAGAATACTTGCACAATACCATTGCTAGTTGGCCATTTGAGCTATGGGGAATGGATATTTTGGGGCCAATAACTCCCCCGTCATCCAGAGGACATCGGTTTATTCTTTCAATAACCAATTATTTTTCAAGATGGCCTGAAGCCATGCCCATGAGAGAGGTGAAAAAGACAGATGTGATTAAATTCATCAAGCATATGTCATTTACCGTTTTGGCATCCCCCGAAGGATCATTCATGATAATGGACTGCAATTCATCAGCCAGGGGTTCTCAAGATTCTGTGATAAGTTCAGAATCAAAGATGTCGTTTAAACACCATATAATCTCGCGGCAAATGGGTTGGCCGAAGCTTTCAACAAGATGATCATTAAACTCCTTCGAAAGTTTGTCTCTTCCAATAAACAAGACCGGGACGAAAAGCTAAGAGAGTGCTTGTGGGCTTATCGCACCACCGTTCGTACCCCAACAAAAGCTACCCCGTTCTCTTTAGTTTACGGAAGTGAGGCCGTTTTGCCTCTTGAAATCCAGATACCATCATTAAGAGTGGCCTTAGCCACAAAGATGACGACAGAAGGCGCCATCAACAAAAGATTGCAAGAACTAGAGGCGTTAGATGAAAAACGTCTCAGGGCTCAACAACAAATTGAGTTGTATCAAGCCCGAATCTTGCAAACGTTCAATAAGAACATTAAACCAAGGACCTTTAAATAAGGAGACTTGGTCCTGGCTATTGAAAGGCCAATGATTCTAACCCACAAGACTAAGGGTAAATTCGAACCCAAGTGGGAAGGACCGTTCGTTGTGGAGACGGTATACTCTAGTGGAGCCTATCGCTTAATGAATCAGAACGACGATAGAATGATGATGCCAATCAACGGCAAATTTCTAAAGAAATACTATGCTTAAACTAAACCAGAATGATGACGGAGTAACTGGCACATCTGGTTCAGACCCCAAGGAGTATAACCATCCACTTGTTCAAGTTACGCAGATGAGCACTTGAACTTCCTCCTTAAAGCTAGGCATGCGCAATTTAGCGCCTTTACCGAAATCTGATGATCCTGACCTGATCATCTTGGTATGTGCAGTTCAAGTTACGCATGAGAGCCTTGAACCGCCTCCACTTGTTCGAGTTATGCAGATGAGCACTTGAACTTCTTACTTAGGCATGCGCAATTAGGCGCCTCTGCCGAAATCTGATGATCCTGACCCGATCATCTTGGTATGTGCAGTTCAAGTTACGCATGAGAGCCTTGAACCGCCTCCACTTATTCGAGTTACACAGATGAGCACTTGAACTTCTTACTTAGGCATGCGCAATTAGGCGTCTCTGTCGAAATCTGATGATCTTGACCCGATCATCTTGGTATGTGCAGTTCAAGTTACGCATGAGAGCCTTGAACCACCTCCACTTGTTCAAGTTACGCAGATGGGCACTTGAACTTCTTTCAAACTAGAAATGCGTAATTAGGCGCCTCTGCCGAAATCTGATGATCCTGACCCGATCATCTTGGTATGTGCAGTTCAAGTTACGCATGAGAGCCTTGAACCACCTCCAATCGAACTCTAGGCATGCGCAATTAGGCGCCTCTGCCGAAATTTGGTGATCCTTACCCGATTACCTCGGTATTAGCAGTCTAAGTTATGCAAATGAGCCTTGGACTGTTTTACCTAACAACTAAGTCATTTTGATGACAAGTTATCTGTTGTGCAAACAAATTTTGTAGCCAACAGGTAAAAGAATCAAAAGAGTTATTTTTATTCAAAAAGAATGAATTTACAAAAGAATTCAGAGAATCAGTAAAATTCTTTCTTCTATTACAAGTTCTTATTACAAAAAGAATAAAAGAATAGAATGAAAGAAAGTTATGGATCTCCTAGAAGTCTCAATTTATTTGTCGTCTTGTCAATCACTCGACGACGAGTTTCCTCCATGGAGCATTGGGCCTGTCGGCGTAAATCATCGTCGTTTATTGCCAGTTGCTGGGCCAACTGCTGACGAGATTCTTCAATAGTACGGCTCCTCATTATGCCTTCCTGTTCGAGCTGTCCCTTTTGAAGAATCAGCTCTTTCCGTTTCTTAACGGATTCCCCTAACCGAGACTCACTGGCTTCCAGAATAGCTCGAGCCTTAGCAATGGTCTCTCTGGCTCTAAGGATGGCGGCCTGACTCCCCTCAATCTCGAAGTCCACTATCTCTAACCCCCTAAGGATTGATTCTTGACTGGCTCGTAGTTCTTCCAACTCCCGAGACCAGACTTCCTCTTGGTGCCTCAGTTCCTCTTGAAGAGCCACCAACTCTGTCCGAAGATGCGCCGACTCGATTTCAGTGATCGCTTCCATATCCGCTTGGCGAACTGTGTTTAGTGTATTCACCTGATCTTCTAAAGCTTCGAGGCGGGCCCGGTAAGGAGCTGCTCGGTCTCGTCCCCCAATTCTTTCAATGTTATCCAGATAGCTGGACAACATTGGACGTCCAAGATTAAAAAAATCTCTTCCGTCAAGGATCATCCCGATACATCTCCTTAGCAACCGCATAAAGTCATTAACACTGTGGTTGAAGAATTCTTCAAGAGGGTCCGCAGTGTCTGTATTTAAGGTAGGTAGCGCTAAAGATGATGTTGCAGGGGGAGGAGTGGCGTCCGTTGGGGCCGAGGAAGAAGAAGCCCATCCCTGTATCAGATTCATAACATGCGGGGCCAGTAAAACCAATATGGACTTGGCAGAACTGGGAACTGAGGAGAAGCATCATTAGTATAGATCACTACGACAGCGCCACCAGCAGGGGTAGACGATGGTGTCTCTTCACCGAAGCTCCTCCCGTGGCAGAAGTGACTTCGAATGAGAACTTCAGATTTTCTTCGTCTCCCGCTGGCGGAGGACTCAGGGCTAGAGGAGTCACCAACGGTTCAACAGCCATAATGGTAAATGGCGTTGATACTGCTGGTTGAGGAGCAGAGGGCATGCCAACGATTACCGGAAAGGTTTCTTCAGAGCGGACCCCGGGGGTTGGAGATGGCAGACTCGGGGAGGGCGTAGCTTCTCTTGCTGCAACCTCGACAACCACCTCTGTCCTATCATCACTCCCGAGTTCATCAATAGGGAAAACTGAAGAAGGAATAGAGGGAGGAGTTATCGTGAAGTAGTCTGCGTCAAACTCATTTGCAGAAGTACCTAACCCACCCGCTGAGCCAGTTGTGCCAGAATAATCCACCTTCTCCTCAGACTCTCCCCTGGTAGTCGAATGCATCGGCTAGTGGGGCTGACCACCTGCAAAAAACAAACAAATAGTGTTGCATATAATAATGAAATGAACAATGAACAGAAGATAGAATATAAGAGCCATACCAGGAGAAACAAGTCCAGTGGTCGGACTTGAAGGGGGAGCCATCGCTGTTTCCAGGAGCGCACCCGTTTCGCTACCCAGGGGTTGCGTCGCGGAATGATCAACAGATTCTTCGGTTGGGGGAGTCAGAACCTCAGTAGCTCTTGGAGCTTCAGTAGGTCTACTCTCCTCTACTGGCGCCGGAGGCAGAGTTGAAGCCAACAAATCTGAAGCAAACTTGGCTGTCGCCTCTTGAGGGACTAAGAGGGTCCCCAGGGCTAATTTCTGCTTCTTTTTTGCCGGTTCGCCTCTTACAGGTCCACGGCATTTAATGGTTAGACTCCGGGGATGGGGAACCAAGTCTTGAGGGGCACCACCATCATCGCTGTCATCATCATCACTATCAGAGTTACCCAAGTCTGATGGATCGGCCGCCGCACCAAGGAATTCGTCCATTCCTTTCACCCTCACTCTTTTGGCTCCTTTGCGACTAGCATAGACGGCCTCTATCTCCTTGCAACAGCTGCGGTTGATGGAGAAATTTGGTACTTCAGCATTAGCAACGCTGTACCAAGTACAGAAGCTTAACACTATGCTTAGCTCGGGCGATTTCAGGGGTAGCATAAATTCTGCTCCGGTTCCTCCAGCAACAAAATGAAACCAGCCCCAGGCTCCTGCGTATAGATTTCCCTCGTATGCCAACTCTTTGTTTGGATTTCCTACATAGAGCTGCGTATATCCAAATTGACGAGCAAATCTGCTCGGGATATACGACTCTATGTAGCACATGGTGTCTTGCCTGTACACCAAGTGTCCGGGGCGAATATTCAATAACCACCAGAAGACCCCTGAAGATAAGTTGGTGAACTGCTCTGCTCCCAAAATATCTTTAAATTTAGATCCATACCCTCCCCCAGGGAAATCTGGGAAGCAACGGAAGATCTCATAGTTTTGATGATGACAGAGTGTTCTGCGGATTTGAGACATGTAATTGCTCTTTCAGACAGAGCGCTCATACTTCTCTACAAAGAACGGCTTGTCAGTTGGGTTGTAATCTGCAGCACTCATCAGCGACGGGCAGTGCATGACCAGCCATGCCATTAAATATGTATAGGGCATCTCTACCCTTGGGTTCGGTGTCGTCACCGTGGCAGCTTCTTTGGTCGCTTTACCCTTCCCAGCTTTGCCTTTATTCTTTTCCGCTGGCATGAAGCTGTTGTAAAGGGCCCGGAGCCCACTTTGGAGGATGGCAACCATTGCTAGTAACAACCCGAACGGTCGACCATAGGCCAATAGAACGGCTGGATAGACGATATTCTTGGCGATGGCCTCCTTGGGAAGAGAAAGGACAACACATCTCTTTAACCAAAGCATCAGGAATCCCGCAAGCAGACCCCTGTCTGAAATTGGGAACTGTGCCTGGTAGTGGAAGTTCTGAAAGACCGTGTCAGGACCAAATCCTCCTTCATTTGATTCGGTCGTGTATGATGTGGCTTCTAATTTGGAGATACGCTCCTTCACTTCTTCAATACTAATGGAAGGGCGTCCACAAATCATAGAGAGACTCTCCTTCAGATTAATGAAGAGATAGTCTGTCCACTTCTTATGGCCAATTCTATGGTTCCTTACTCTAGCCAGGTCGGCACAAATATGATAGTGGTACATTATTTCCCAGTAGGTCTGGTAGATATGCTCGTCCCCCGCTTTCAGCATCTTCAATTCTTCATCAGTGGGGATATATTCCTCATAAGGGACTTCGCCCATTGATAAACCCGACACTTCGAACATCTCATGAAGAGCAAATCCAAGCTCACCCACCGGTGTAAAGAAGGTGCCGGTCTCGGGGTTATACATCTCCAGCAGGCAGAATAAATGGTATGCACTTTGAGGCAAGCCAAACTGGACATTCTAATGGCTTTGTACAAGCCAATTTCCTTTAGCGTCTGCTCATGGGTGTCCAGTATGTGTTTGACAAGTCTGAACCACCACATAATGCCCGAAGAGTGGACCCATCCAAGCATTCTAAAGTCTTTGGCAGGGTACTGACCGCCCTTGGCCAAGAATTCGCTAAGAAAAGTCTTAGCACGAATCGAGACTTCACCAACAGGGTGTTCTTTGGTGACTCTGCCTGGGAGGAGCCCCGTAATACATCTAGGGGGACCATCTTGAAAGGCCCCATTCGCGCCGAATTTGCTGGTCGCAACACTATCATATTCACGAGTTAACTCAAATTCTAACTCGCGGCGGGAAGACAGCCTCTGGAGATACACCAAGGGGTAGCTATGCTCCATGTCAGGCAGAAACATGAGTAGATCTCCGGCCTGGTACAGCCATTTGCCCTCCTCTTCAAAGAGGATCTTATCAGAGTGATCCAACGTATCTCCGAAGAGGAATGCGGGCTTTTCCAATACCTCTCGATTCGTGGCCTCAAGAGGGGCGTCAATGATAATTTTCCGTGCAATAGTAGGGCTGTATCTGATTAGCTTTTCCCTGCGCTCCCTGAGACCTAGCTTGAAGGCAGGAAGATTAGTGGTGAAACGGAACTGAGTTGCTGAGTCTACACCACCAACGAAACCAAAGTGATTTTCTTGGGAGATTGGGGTCTACAGAATAGCCAATTGCAAAAGAGGAATTAAGAATTAGGAAAATTTTTACAAATCAGAAAATTTTTCTAAGTATGAAAACGCGGAGCTAGGGATAAGTCCGCGTCAAGTTAAGAAGATAGCCTCGCGTTGTGGCAAAACGCGAGGATGATAAAATAACTTTGCATTTACAAACGCGAAGCTAAAATTCTAACATTGCGTCTGAACGCGATAGCTAGCAAAAATAACTTCGCGTTTAAAACGCAGAGATATCACGATAGCTTCGCGTGGAGGAAGATCAGAGATCTTTTCCTTCTTCTCTAAGCTATTTGGCCGGAGTACGGCGATCTCGCCGGTAAAAGAAATGATTGGCCGATTAAAACCGAGCCAAATCACTCTAAAAATGTTCCAAAAAAACCCAAAAGTGAGGTTCTTACCTCTGATAGGAGAGGCGTGAACTGGCTCGCCGCTGCCACGGCCGCTGCCGCCGCTGCTTGCGCCAGTCATCGACGGAGAGGCTGCGCGTGAAGAAGCACGGGTCTTGGTTGCCATTGATTTTCGAGAAATCTTGGAGAAATCGACGGAAATTCAGTCGAAATTGATCGGGTCGCCTGGTCGCCTGAGTTCTTGAAATCTCTTCGAATGAGGTAAGGAAGAAAAAGAAGAGACTCCATTTAAATGAAGAAAACTGCCCCTTGATATTCGGCGCGAGGTTCAGAGCGACTACTGGTCAGTTGCTTTCCAAAACACGAAGCTATTAGCTTCGCGTAATGATCCAAAATGCGAAGTTATTTAACTCCGTGCAAATATGCAAAATGCGAAGCTAACTTGGTATTTTAGCTACGCGTTTCTATGAAGCTCGGACCTGGCAAGCGCAATTAAGCGCCTCTGCCAGAATCTAATAATCATCACTTGATTATCTTGGTATGTGCAACTCAAGTTACGCATCAGAGCCTTGAATTGCCTCCATTAAAACTAAGACATGTGCAATTAGGCGCCTCTGTCTAAGTTAAATGATCCTTATCCGATCATTTCAGGTATTAACAAATCTAAGTTACGCAAATGAGTCTTAGATTGTTTCACCAAAACAATGAGTTATCTATTTGTTGAGCAAGCAAAATTTTTGAAGCCGACAGATAAAGATTCAAAAGAGTTATCTTTATTCATAAAAATGAAAGGTTACAGAAGAAGAGGGAGTTATAGCTCTCCAAAAAATCTTCAACCTATTCATCGACTCATCAATAACCTGACAACGAGTTTTCTCCATGGAGTGTTGAAATTCTCTGGTTCACATGCAAAAGATCTCCTCTGCAAACGTCAACTATGATCTGTTTAAAGTTCTTAGTGGATTATCTGAAGATACTGCTACAAGAATCCTAATAAAGATGCACAAGTTAGATTCGACATGCTACAAGCCCTTAGATGATCATCTCTATCGCTTTGGAAAGCAACAGAGATTGTCATCTAACAGAAATGGTCCTCAAGAAAACTTAATGAGCTGCCACAGAATTCTTGTAACTCCTTCAAAAGTTTATTTTTTGGAGCCAGAGCTTGAAACCTGCAACTATGTTGTAAAGCATATGCTTCTAACTTCCTTAGAGTTACTTTTGTTGATGAAGACTAATAGAGCCACATGCACTCCTCTTCAAAAAGGATCTGGTCCGAATACCCCACTGCAAAAGAAGAATCAAGAGTTAGAGAAAACTCAGAAAATCTTCTAAGTATAAAAATGCGGAGTTAAAAAAAAAAACTTCGCGTGCAGCTGAGGAAATAGCCTCGCGTTGAAACACGACTGCTAGTCAAAATAGCCTCGCGTCTAGTCAAAATAGCCTCGCGTTGAAATGTGATTGCTAGTTAAAATAGCCCTGCGTTTCAAGCGCGAGGATGACGCGATAATTTCGTGTAGAAGAAGACCAGAGTTTTTCTCCGTCTTCTCCTTTCTTCCCAAGCCTTACGGCCGGAGAACGGCGATCTCGCCGGTTCAAAATTGGTTGGTCGGTTAAAACCAAGCCAAAACACTCAAAAATTGATCTAAGGAGTTTGAAAGTTAAGAATTTCTACCTCCAATTGGTGCAGCATGGATTGGCTCGCCGTTGTGGCGACTGCCTTGGCCGCCGCCACCGCTGCTAGCGCCGGCCACCGATGGTGAGGAGGCGAGCGATGCCGTACTCTTCGTAGATGACATCCTAATGATGGAAAATCTTTGGAAAGTCGAAGGAAGTTCGGTTGAAGATCATTCCTTCAAACTGACTCACCTGAGTCGCCTGAGCTCTAAGCTCTTGAAATTCTTCGGATAAAATGAAGAAGAAGAAGAGCTTGAGGCTCTATTTAAATGATCCGCCTCTTGGTATTCGGCGCGAAAGTCAGAGCAGGAGTAATTACTGAGCTATTACTAAGTAATTACTGAGCAATTAATGAGCAGTTACTCACTAAAACGCGAAGCTATTTAGCTCCGCACAAGCGAACAAAACGCGAGATAAACTTGGCATTTTAACTTTGCATTTAAATATCCAAAGTATTTCAAAATTTGCTAAGTTCTAAGCCATTTTGAAAACTTTGGAGGGGGTTCTGTTGGTAGTGAAAATTTCTAAGTAAATAGAGTTTTCCACAACAGAATGCGGAGCTAACTCAGTAGCTCCGCGTTTGGCTATATTAGCCTCGCGTTTGAACAAAACACGGAGCTATTCAATAACTCCGCGTTAGTTCCGCGTTCTGGTTCTTAGCTCCGCGTTTTGATGCGATTAGCTCCGCATGAGCAGATAACCAGAATCTCAAATTGATTGAGATTATAATTTGGGCTTATCCAAATACCCAAATCAAGTCCGATCAGAACTCTAAATCAAAAGATTTAAATCAAAACTAAGATATTTGATTGGAATCCTTAATGAGTACAAATTCTATTTAGATAGAAACTCTCATATGATCCTAAGGCTATAAATACCCTCTTAGGGAAGCCTAGGGGTTTTCTTTTCTTATTTTTCGGTATCTTGGAGAATTTAAGTTACGCATAGAGCCTTGAGTTCGTGAAAGACCAGAGAAGATCGTCTACAGTCGGCCGTCATCTTCAAGAGAGAAGATTTCGACGTCAGATCGTCCAAAGGAGTCAGATCGTCTAAAGGAGCTGCTTGACAGATCCCATCGCCACAGATCCCACGATATTTTGTAAAAGAGAGCGATTGAGATATAAAATCCTCTCATTTGTTCTTTTTCTCTTGTTCTCTTCTGTTGTAATTTGAGTTTATTCAATGGAAGGAAGGCGAAGAAATTCCGCTGCGAACATTGATTAATAAAGATTAAAGTTTTGCTGAAGGGGTGATGGCCGCCATACCGAACTTCAGAGGTAATTCCAATTCGGTTCATTGCTTCCTAGTGAGTAGAAATCTTTTATTTGCTTTTTAGATAGATTTAATTGCTTTCTAGTGTAGATCTTTAATAGTTTTTATAGAAAAAAAAAATATGATTTTTATTACTTTCTAATAAAAAAAATATAATCTTGTTAATTTGTAATATGAGTAGCTAATTTTATTTAACTTTAGGATGTAGATGAAAGTAGGAATCAACCATATAATTGCTTCTTATTGTTTTCTTTCTAAAATAACATAATAAATACATGATTTTTTATGAAAATAATTAAAATACAACAACTTGTAGATTAATATTTTTATAAGTTATACTTGAGTTTAATTTCTTTATAGCTTATACTTAATTAGAGTTTGGGGTTGTTGATTTTTATCTTTTTCATAGAATTATCTAATGATTTAGTTTATTTTTATGAAATATAGCATCTTTGATGAGTTATACTTGCACGCCACTTGATAGCTCATACTTAGAATATTTTAAATAAATATTAGAACTAAAAGATCAGTCTTTATGATAGGAAAAAAATAATATAAGTAATATTTGGTTGTGAACTAATTTCATATCCAAGGCCAATTAGAACAACAAAAAAAAAAAAATCAACTTAGAACCCACCGTTAGCTCGGTAGAATAATAGAAGTTAGAATGCAAAACACCTTAAATCTACGTGGGAATGACCTGTTTGCGCTACAACCAATGTTGTGCGCTTGTAGTAGATTATTCACATTAGGAAATTTCTGGAATAAGATTCTCCTTTCTTCTTTGTATGTTCTTTGACTAAGAATTAGAGCATCTCCCTGATCTCACTTATGGACTCTTGTTGTTTATGGATGATCTTTTCATACTTATCCATTCTTTTCATGAACTCCTCTGGATTTTCTTGTACCATGTACACAAAGGTAGTATCCTCTAGGACTGGGTCAGAAGTTCGTGACTCAGTCACAGCTGAATTTATTCCTTCTTCTTCGTCGGAGGAGATCCCAGCTAATTTCGAGTAGTCCAAAGGTACTGCAATACCCTTCTGCATTCTGGTGTTTCTAAAAAACACCATGAATGTTACTAAATACATGTTCAAACCAGAAGAGTGTCCTGAATCTGAAGAATGATACCGAGAGCTTTCTTTGTTTTCTTCTTCTTCTTCTTCTTCCCCAAAGTTCTCATATTAGATGATACTTAGGGTGTTCTGGTTTTAAAAAAATTCGTGTTTATCATGGTGTCATCTTCGTTTTGAAGTTTGTACTAGAGTTGGCATGAGTCTGTTAAAAATAGACGGCCTTGCTTGAGACATGCAGTGGCAATGTGAACGCACTGCATTGATTAACTATTCGCAATGACAGTGGAAAACTTGGGACTTTTTCTTTCTTTTGATTGAGAAAATCCCTAAGATCCCCTATATTGGAACTCACAGGATTGTTGGCAGTGACAATATCCCTTCCGAATAAAATTTTTGGGGTATGAGAATCTACCTCTTTGTAGATAGCTGGAGCAAACTTGATTTTAGCTATTATGGCTAGAGAATGGGTTTTTGATGAAGTTGGGGTGACTGCGACTAAAAGTTACTAAATCTTATGTAGAAATGTCGGTCTGTGATTCGTATTTGTCTTTTGAGATGCGGAGGTTTTGGAACACATGTATGAGACCCTTATTTGGCTTCATAACGTGACCCTGAGGTCCATGTTTAGTTTTTGAAATACGAATTTGAGACTCGCTTCTTTTGGAATGCGAATTTGAGTTCTGCATTTGACTTTTGAAATGTGAATGTAAGATCTGCATTTTGCATCAAAAATGAACTTGGTGGGTGATCGGTGTTTCTCATAAGAAAGGTGAATGAACCTATCTGCATTTCGGTTCAGCTTCGTTCTGAGAACCGTCACTTTACTTTTTGGCCTCCACACGTGAATTGGCATCTCATGTGTTTCAATGATGGTTGGTTTTTCTTTTATGGCCCTGCAGAAAGCACATGTCTTGCTTCTCCTCCAGTTCTTCTTCATGGTGTAGATGAGAGAAACCTTCACTTCATGATATCTCCTTGTAAATTAGAGAATGGTCATTTGCTTTTATTATTGTCGGGATTCCAATCCATCTCCTTGAGATCAGTATGGGTCTAGGGTGAAACCGACCCTGAGCCTTGCGCTAGAGGAGAGAAAATTTCTCCTTTGAGACTAGAGAGGTCTTGAGAGTTCTTAGGCAATTGCCATGAACTGTGGTATTTTGAACCTCTTTAAAGGCTATGTTTGTGGAGATCTTGTGGTATTTTTGCAAAGATCTTGGGCTTGTAGAGCCAGAAGAGAGGAACTCATTATATTTCTCTTGGTCAGATTCGATGACGAGCGATTTGACTATGGCGCCAACAAGGAATTTCTTAGATTGGGCTATGGCTGTATCATCTGAAATGATAGGTCTCCCCAGCAGAGTCGTCAATTTTCTATTTGCCATAAAATTGAATTTTATTGAAACTTTGAAGAAGAGTTACAATAATAACGGTTTCCCATTTATGGAAGATGAGGAAATGATTTCTCTTTGTTTAAAGCTGAGGTTCTCTTATAGCCATGGAGGATAATTTTGTTCTCCATTGACACTCCGAATGCAAGCTTCGAGTTGGCAGTTATTGAGAAGCTTTGCACAGGAGGAATTCCTTTTATATTTAGATTCTTAGCACCAGTGCTCAAAGTGAAGATAATCCAATCCCTTTCTCAGTATAGAATGTGGCTATTTATAGGAGTTTAGAGGCTTTTGAATTGTTGTAACTGCTCAATTAATAGCCTCTCAATAAAGAATTAATTTTCTGTGTTTAATCTATTAGACTCGTAACTGCAATTTTTAATCCTCTTGATTTGTAACTTAAATGTGGATTTCAACCTTAGTTCTGCATTTTGGATTTTTGTGGCTTAAATACAATGCTCAAACCCGCGTTTGAGTGTAAATAAGAATAGTTTTTCTCTTTTGAGGTTTTGAAGTGAGAATGCAACCTAATGGGTTTGCATTTTAGTTATGTTTAAATATGAGCTCAGAGTGTGGATCTTCCTGTGATTGATGATCCACATTTTAGCTCTAGGCAACATATTTCACTTGATTAGATCCACGTTTGGATATAAGTGAGGATAATTTTTATTCTTAAAGTTTTAATATGAAAACTTGACCCAACGTGGTCCACATTTTAGACATACGTAGCTCCAAATATGGACTTAGAATGCAAATCTCTCTATAATTAATGATCTGCATTTTTAGCTCCCTCTAACATATCTTTCTTGATTAGACCGTGTTTGAATACAAATGATGAGTGTTTTTTTTTTTCCTTTGAAGTTTTGAAATAAAAATGTGACCCAATAGAGTCCGCATTTTAGTCATGTTAGCTTCAAATATGGATTTAGAATGCGGATCTCTCTGTAATTAATGATCTACGTTTTACCTCCTAGCAATATGTCTTACTTGATTAGACCCGTACTTGAGGATAAAAAGGAATAACCTTAATTTTTAAGCTTTTGAGAGCAAATCATGACCCAGGGGGTTCGTGTCTAATCTTTACTTAGCCTTCATTTTACTTAGCTTGAAACGCGGATCTTTCTAGATGAGAATCAGTATTTTGGTTTCTTAGCCATTTTTAATACTTCAGTGACTCGCGTTGTTTATTTTTTGAGTGATCCTTCATATTTTGATATTGTACAATCAAAACGCGACCCTTATAGGGTCGCATTTTAGCCTTTTCTTGGCTCAAAACGTGGATGTCTCTCTGCTTGATGATCCGTGTGTTAGCCATTTTTGGCTTAAAATATGAATCTCTCTTTAGGTTTTTATCTACGTGTTAGCCATTTTAGGCTTGAAATATAGATATCTCCTTAGTTGATGATCCATGTGCTAGCCATTTAGCCTTGAAATGTGGATCTCTTTTTAGTTGATGATCCATGTTTTGATCCTTTAATAGCCTATAAGGCTTTTATTGATCCAAATTTGCTTCCTTTTATGAACAACTCTTGTCCCTTAGTGTTATGGAGTTGAAACGACGCCCATTTGGGCCCGCATTTTGTTGTTGGGAGAAAATTACCCAAATTAGCTTTTGTTTGGCTTGAAATGTAGATGACTCTAGCAATCTGCATTTGGTCATTTATTTTATAAGGGTAAAATATAGATTTGGCAGATCCATGTTGATCTGCATTTTCAATGAGTTCCAACTAACTTTTGATACTCTATCTTTCAAGCTAAAAAAAAGGGTCTCGTTACTGTGATCCGCGTTTTGCCCTCTTTGTTTGGAATGCGAATCTCCTCTCTGTGATCCGCATTTTAGCTTTAACTCTCTCTTTTAAGCTAAGATTCTTCAAAGTAATTGAGGGAGATTATCATTTTCCTATTGATGATTTGAATACTTAACTTTGGAGTTGAAATCTTCTCTTAGCTCTGAAGTACCCTTACTTGGTGCTGGAAATGAAAGAGTAAAACTCTTTAAGAGATAGAAATCTCTAAATTATGAATGAGTTAAAACTCTTTAAGAGATAGAAATTTCTGAATTAAAAAAGAGTAAAACTCTTTTATAAGACGCGAATCTCCATTCTTCTTGTACTAGAGGTGGATCATCTCCTAGAGACCCTCCTCTCTTTTAGCCTTATTGGCTTTTTATAAGAGTTTCAGGGATTTTAATATTGGTTTAGTTGACCATATTAAAACTCCCTTTTAATGGGAATTTAAACCCTCATTAATTTGGAGATAATAGTGGTGTAACCCCCCATTTTTAATTTTTAATTGAATGAGGTGTAACTCCCATTTCAAACCTTTCATTAACATCAAGAAATTGGAATATAACTCCGACTTTTATGAGGATTCAAATTGCTCATTATTTTGTAGAAAGTGGGGGTTTTGATTCGTGTTTGGTGTTCTTGCATGATTTTTTTTGTCAGCAGCTAGAGCTGGAATTCACGAATCAATTTAACTTAGAACCATATTCTTGTGTATTTCAAGAATACTCTATTTCTATATAATCAAGATATATGAATTTTATCATATTTTCCATGAATGATCATGCGTATCGTGTATTCGGTATATCAATAGTTCATTCAATTACATCGGTATCGGGTCAATGTATAATATATTATGTTCATTTAAAGAAAAAGGGTTAAAAGAGTATGATACAGTAGATATTAAGTATACAATGTTCAAGCCAGTTAGTTAAATAAAAAAAAAGATTGATGTAAAACATAAAAAAGACAAAATTAGGATGTAGATATAACATATAGCAAAATAGACATAGTCTCACGTAATTTTGCGGATCTACTTCTTAAGCAACGAATGTAATAAATGACGTTAGTTCTTCCTTTAATATTAATATAAACACTCTCGTTGCACATTATTAACATGAATGCTAGTTGGCTTATCAAGCTCAAGCCATATTAATGACACTGTAGAGAATATGCCATATCCAGATAGTCAACCAAAGATTTATGAAGTCAACAAAGACAACCTTGGAACTACTTTAGAACTGTCATGGATGATGCTTTGATTTTGATTAACATATATATTATTTACAATAACATTAGGAAACACTAATTTACATATTCAGCCTATAATCCACTGGAGTTAGAATATTGGTCTGTTTTACTGCATATATATATATATATATATATATATATATATATATATATATATATATATATATATATATATATATATATATATATATATATATATATATATATATATATAGATATACATAAAAAGAAAAAAAATCGAAAGACAACATAAGTACATAGAACATATAGCTAAGTAGATAATACTAATATATAGTTCAACATCAAATAAAAATAAGGATCAAGACACCAAAATACAAAGACATAAAGTGTTACTTATATAAAGACATCAAGACAACAAAGTACAAAGACATAAAATCGAACATTTAGTGAGTTTCAGTTGAAAAAGGAAGGGAAAAAAAAGTGTTACTTATATCTCTAGAAAGAACAACTTCCTGTATGCAGTCCCTTTCCAGCCTTAGTTTCTTCTTGGTAACTTGCGAATGAAGAATAATTTTAATGAGTGATTAAAGGATCAAAAGCTTTTAAGAGATTATATTTATTTGATATTTCACATATCAGTCATCCCAATTAAATTTTCTTAATGACACCTAAACACTAATGTAGCCACACAATCTCAGCCACAATTTCCACGCGCAAAGAATTTTAGAGTTAAATGAATTTTTTCTTATGTTTTTTTAATAATTATTTAGCCGTTTGCGGCTCCATAGGATGATTTCTTAGATTAACCAAATTAATATATGACGTAGTACTCTACGAGAGAAGTACTAGAAAATTATTAGTTTGTCATTTCGATATCCGGAATAGTTAAAATAAAATTTCAAAATAATTAGGAGAATAATTAAATATTTTGAAATTAGTAAAATTTGGAAATATTATTGGGCTTTCTGAATTTTTTTAGAAATTATAAATATTAGAAAACTAATAATGGTGAAGACCAAATGTTATTTGGAGTTGCGGATTTAAAGTTAAGCTCAGTGAAAATTATTTCAGTATCTAAATTGATATTCGGTAGCCTAATTCGGTAGTTCGAACTCGAGAGAGATAGAGTAGCATGAAATTTTAGATATTACAAAACTAAAGGATTATGATCCACCTCACTTCCGTCGCTCACCCCCAATGCAACGAGCATGCCAAAGTAGCAAAAAACAGATCCTTGACATTTTAAGAAAATGTTTAAAGAAAGTTAAGAGCGACTGGATTGTCGAGATGCTAGGAGTTGTTTGGTCTTATTGAATGACTTACAAGGTCTCTAGTGGCGAGACTCCTTTCTAACTAGCTCATGGGACCAAAGCAATGTCCCAAGTGAAAGTCAACCCTGAACCACTCTGAATTCACCAATTCTCTTAGGAGCGAAATAAGGAAGGACTAGAATGAACTTAGATGTAATAAATGAGGTATATGGCAAGGCCCTTGCGAAACAATTTGCTTATCAGTAAAAGGTAACTTGCTACTATACCTCCAAACTAGGTTAAGTGCTCATTTTCTTAGGGCGACCCGGTACTCTATAAAATCGAAGCTACAGGCAAGAACTGGATATATGAAAAACTCATTGCTAACTGGAAAGATATTATATCATTGATGAAATTCTAGGAACCACCACCTACCGACTCCAAGAACTAGGGAGGTTGGATATATTCTCATATATGGAATATCGAGCATCTTCGTAAATTCATCAAGTAGTTTGTCCCAAGCGATTAATCCTTGGAAAATAGGAACTATTTAGATTTTTCATGCTTAACTCAGGCTCAATTCTAACATAAGACTGACAATAGAAAGAAGAACAATATTCATGAGCGTACTTGGCTATGCAAGCAGAACATTCATGAGCATACTCAGTTATTCCGAGATGATTTGCTATTGCACTACTCAACAACTCGATAGAAGAGAGCAATAAATTTGACATAAGAAGTCAATGATCAAACGAGTATCAATCTTTTTATTCATTTGCCAACAATACATAATAGTTATTTGTTATAGCTCAATGATGAATAAAGTCATTCCAATGTAGACACTTATACTCGACTAAATTTCTTCATTCCAATATAGACTTTTTTACACAATGAGAACACTTTTACTCGGTGAGGATTTGCTCCTGGTGTTCATAGTGCTCACATAGTCAAAGCAGGTTGACCCAAGCAGTAAAACTTGTTTATCAAAAACAGCTGTCATTCATGTAAAGCACTTGAAGGCCACGCATGTAAATCAATTGAAGCCATCAAGAGGTCTCAGACTCCTAGTACCAATGCTCAAGTCAAATACTGAAGAGACCCTAATATGGAATGTCACCAGCTATATGGGTTGATGATTGTGAAGTGAGAGAAATTGGAAGATGAAGAATTACAAGGCTACCGAACTCGGGAACTCCACTTCAATTACTCTCACCTCATTGGATTTTCTTTTCCCATTGAAGAAATGGAAAATAGTTGGGAATCTGTAAACTTATAGTAAATCATTCGGAGAATCATCGAGGATTTCGTATAAAAACACGTTCTACAGCAAGAGTTGATATCCCCTTATCATCACCAGCAGGACCTCTAGAGATTAATGAAAATTGCTCCCACAACCCTTCAATTCATGATCAAAATTTTTCCAATAGTTGAAGATCGAAAAGCTTCCTCCCGCGCTTATAAAGCCCTCATAGGGGACTTGATCCTAAGAGAAACAACAAAATTAAATGAGATGATTCGTCTCCTCCAATCATATCCATCATATTAGAAACCAAATCGGCAGAAATTCTGACGTCTGCACACTTTACGTGGCTTCCGAGTCAGAGCTCGAGATAATCTCTACAAACCTATCATCATAACCTTCTGCAGGCATTACCATAATGCATTCATGTTTTATGAAGCAGAAGTTTGTGAAGCAATTTTTTTTTTCAAGGCAATAGTTAATATGACAAGTCAATTTATCCTAGCCGTTTGATCAATGCAGAAAATGGGGGGATAATATTAGTTGTGATATCAAAGCTTGCCTGGTAGGTGTAAATTTCAAAGCTCACAACGAGTTGCCTCCAAAGTGGAATGGAAGTCTCTCACAAGATGGTCCATCCCATCAAATCAATCCCTAAAGCCAATCCCTAAAGCCTACTAAGGCGACTAACTAATAGCTGGTATAAAAGTTTTCTTTCTTTCACTTCACTCTGAAATCAGTGCAAGCGTTGGAAAAGAAGAACTTCCACCCGCGGATAAAAAAGGCCCAAACACTCATGAAAAGCTCCACGGTAGTTAGTAAGATAACCACGAATTCTGCGATGATGATCCACCACTACAAGCAAGCAAGCAAGCACCTAGCATTGAGGTGATTAACTGTGAATCTTCTACCATATGCATTATAGGCTCTGGCAAAATTAGATGTTCTGTGGGAATTGGTATTCATCGAGCAACTGCACTAAAACACAACAATGGTTCAATTTGCAAACCAACTAGCTATAAATTGGTACAACACCTAACTTAATGGCGAGTGTCCAAGGCAAATAAGCCAAAACCCTCCGAAAAACCTTAGGGATTAGGAAAATAAAGTCACCATACCAAGGCATATTAGAAGCCATCACACCGAAGGCATATTACAAGTCGCCAAACTCAAAGCACATTACAAGTCGCTACAGTTAAGGTGCATTAAAAATTGCCTGATCCAATTTGCATTATAAATTATCACACCCAAGGCTCATTACAAGTTGTCACACCTAAGGCATATTACAAGTTGCTACTCCCTAGGCACGACATATTGCAACGAGGCAACCTTCATATAATAAAGGAGTACCCATCACCAAAGCAACTATTACGAAGGTGACTAGACAGATCCAAAAAAGTCTTCCAATAAATTAACTCGGGATAAGCTTAACAACAATTCAATAGCTCGGTGGACTGAAATTAGAAGTGGGGGCTATCCTAGCGCAAAATAAAAACCCACTAGAGAAAAGGTCCAATTTGGAAAGTCCATAGACTAGCAAAGACCGCAGGACCCCAGATCTACTTAGAAAACATAATAATTTTCGATAAAGTTAAATACTTAACAAAATTTCACGTGACATAATTGCCACGATTGAATCGAAGGATATCGTGTATTTACACACATGGGAACCCCATTTTCTCACATATAGAAGGAATTTGAGGATCCGACACAACTCTGCTTACCACAGAAGACCCACTCATATAAATACAAACCCACTCCCTAGGAATAGGAGATGAATTTTCAACCAAGAAAAGCATTTGTATTCCGGAGAGATGAGAGAGAGTTTATAACCTCACTATTATCTATTTGACTACAAGTGAACGCCGAAATGACTATTATCACTGAGAAAGTAGATTGAGAACCCTTGAGCCTCGTAAATTCTTGTATCTCTACTTTATTCTCCTTCTCGTTCTCTCTTAGTCGATTTGTGCTGGATTCGGTCCGAGTGATCTAGTTGGACGAATTTTGCAAACACTAAGATTGGAGACTCAATCCATCACATCCGTTTGGAAAGGCAAACTTGCTTCCAAACCATCGGGTTACACATATATTTAACTTTTGTTAAATCCTAGCCTATTGTAGGAGTTTGTCTACTTTCAATGGAATTATGTCCCTGTATACCTTTCATAAAATCACCAACCGTTAATTATTTTTATTTAATAAAATTTTGCTTAATCTGTCGAACTCTAGTGATTTTTGTTAAATATTATTTCTTTATTTGTCTTTAGCAGATATCTATCAACTTTTTGTTTAATTTCACTATCTTCAATAGAAAATGAGACAGAATAATTAAGGTGTTTCCATGCGGTCTAATCTAGTCAGTTTGGTCGCCTTACCGCGAGTTGAGTACTTTAGATCCGAACACTCGGTAAGCACGTTGGATGGACAATCCGCATTAGCTTATCTTACTAATTTAGAATATCTTTCTAAATTAGGATATTTGATAAATCCTTTAATTTAGGATATTATTCTAAATTAGTACATTTGACAAATCTCCATAATTAGGCTGATTCTATTGATTGAAGATTTTATGTAATTAACATTAAATTATTTATTTTCTTGTCTTTGCGTTTTATATTTATCTCATTCACCTATAAAAAGAGAGTCATTGTACCGTTTATATACATCTCAGAATACAAAACTTTTCTTCACTCTCTCAGTTCTTAATTTTATCATGGTATCAGAGCTAGACTGAGGTCTGACTTCTTCTTGTTCTGAGCTCTTTGACCCGCACCTCGACCCGATATCTGATCGCACCTCGACCCGGTCTCTGACTCGCGCCTTGATCAGTTGACCCACACAGAAGACTCTTTGTGTTCATTCTACTAATTTCTTTATAGCCATTACAACTCTTATCTTTTCCATTAAAGTTCTCTTAAATCTCTCAAGGATCAAGCAATGTCGTCATTTGCTTTTGCAGCTTGATGGCGCTTGCATTGCTCATTGGTGACGACGTTTCCTCCGCTGTGAGCACATCCCTTGCTTTGACCCCGCGAGCCATCCGCCACCTCGCCATTGTCGGTTATAACTCCTAAGCCTGTGGTGGTTCTTACTCCATCGTTGCTGCCATCTTCAATAGGTTGCCTTTGCCATCTCCGTCTTATGCCCTGGTGACTCTACCTATTGCTCCGTTACCGAAATCTAATGTGTTATTTTTGACTCCTGCTCTATCGTCACCACCATCTTTACGGGCATCGCTTTTGACATCTTCGTCTTGGGTCCTAGCAACTCCACCTGCTGCTTTGTCGCCGAAATCTAATGTATCATCATTGGCTCATGCTTTGTCATCACTGTCATATTCAAAGACGCTGCCTTTGCTGTCTTTATCTCCTCCCCTAGTGACTCTGTCTGTTACTTTGTCGTAGCCTCCTGTGCCAGAGATCTTATCTGTTGCTTCGCCACAAAAATCTGATGTATCGCCATTGACTCCACTGCCTCTGTCTTCTGTGTTGCCGCCCTCGGCAGGACCGGGTGCATTGTCTGACAGTGCCAGGGACATCGGCTTCGCTGCTGGCATCACCACTCTCTGTTCTCTCGTTATCTACTGCCATCGCGGGATTGCTGCTTAATCTATAACATCTTTAAATTCTCCTCCTGTCATCCATTTACGTCTGATCTTCCTGATTGCCCACTGACTTTCTCTTTTTACCAAGGCCCATCAACCTGATTGTTATCATGATCTCGTTTTTAAACTCAACTTGGCACCTCTCAAACCATCTTGAGTTTGAGGGGGATATTAACATATCTTACTAATTTAGGATATCTTTCTAAATTAGAATATTTGACATAAGCATATTTTAGGATATTTTTCTAAATTAATATATTTGACAAATCTCTCTAATTTGACAGATTATGCTAATTGAGGATTTTATGTAATTATCATCAAACTATATATTCTTATGTCTTTGCTTTTTGTATTTGACTTCTTCATCTATAAAGATAGAGCCATTGTACCGTTTATATATACCTTAGAATACAAAGTTTTTCTTCACTCTCTCGGTTCTTAGTTTTATCCGTCCGCAAAAATGCATGCGAGGTGGTTCTAGGTCCCCGACCAGCATATTGGAATGTACGTCACTGGTTCAGTCAGGTGCATGGGCCAGTCGGGATCAGCGCCTCTGAAAAGGGTTTTTGGTGGAAGCTCAAGGCTCCTAGCTAGCTGGGTATTATGTCCAGTAGGAAAATATTTTACATGGCGTCCCTATTTGATCTAGCTCCTTAATCCAACCGTGACGGAAAAATTTATCACATAGTAATCATCTAGACAGGACAAACACCACAATTGGAAAGGGTTCCTCTTTGCGAACTCTTCAATGATCCCATGCAGTCTAAGATGTCTCTTATTGTTGACCAAGTATAACATCAATATGCTTAAACTCTTGGAAAGTCGGCTCTCCACTTGTTTTCCTCACCTTGGATAGCCCAGCGACGATGCGCCCATAACTTTCTAGTCGGCATGCTATCCTTGTTTGTCTAGCCCAAAACAGGAGAAGAGAAGGCTTTGTATATAAGTAGACCAAACGATAGCAGCTTTGAGCATCAAGCATTTGAGCACAGCTTGATAACATCTCAAAGAGGCAATGGCTTCAAAGCTCATGCTTGCTATTATCGTCATTGCTGCAGCCGAAGCCATCCTCCCCAATGTTGCTGAAGCCACAGCGTACGTGGTGGGAGGCGAGAAAGGCTGGAAACCTGGGGTCAACTACACTGAATGGGCGGCCGGGAAGGAGTTTTTCGTTGGAGACACCATTGGTATTTAGATCACTGATCGTTTGGTTACATATTTTGCAATGCGCAAGTGTATCTGCATCTCGATGCTTAGGTTTACATATTACCCTAATTGATATGATCTTAAACTGATCACTGCTTGTTGCAGCCTTTATGTACGAACCAGGATCTCACAATGTCTTCAAAGTGACTGGCCCTGAGTTTCAATCTTGCACAGTCCCGGCGAATGGCAAGCCCTTGACATCCGGCAATGATGTCATCACCCTCACTGAACCCGGAAAAAAGTGGTATCTCTGCGGGTTCACTGGCCATTGCGACGGCGGCCAGAAGCTCGTCATCAATGTGAAAGAGTCGTCTGGATCGAGCCCGCCCACGCCCTTGCCCACAACACCATCATCTCCCCAGACTGGCGCAGGATCAGCCATTTCGCCATATTCTGCCGTCTTCTTTGCTGCATCCGCATTCTTGATGAAGGTCTTCTTCATGTGAAGTAAAAAAGTGAGAAAAGGTCGGCATTGTTGTGTGTCCAAATAATGATAATAACGAGCATTCGGTACATAATTACTAGGATCGCTCGGAGGCGTACGGAAGTCAGTTTTTTTTTTTCTTTCCCCTTTCTCTCCTTAAATTCAATGTGTTGGTTGTTAAAAGGTCTATTTGTTACGTGATTGATGTGAGATGAGAATTTTCTATTAAATGCAAGAGTATGATTTGTAGCTCTGAATTAACTTATTCAATCCACATAAATTAATACAACAGTTTTTCTTCAATTTTCAGTTAATGTATTAAAAAGTATAGGCTATCGATGTTGTCATGCAAAGTATAACCTATAAATTTAAACTAGATAGCTCAATTATCTACATCAACAACCCCAAAGTTATTCCAAGCATAGACTATCAAAACTCTATCCTTTCCATATATAATCTATCAAACAAACTTAATTGGAGTATAGAATGAGATTAGTTAAATATAAGCAAACAAGTTTTTAGTTTCCAAATTATCTTTCCAATTGATCTGCCAAATCAAGTTATCAATAATTATTAAAATAATTTTAGAGAAATTGGTTAATTAGATTATTGAAAATTGCCTAACTTCATCTAATCCTAATTTACCTACTCATAAAACCATTAAAATATGCAAGATATGATAAAAGAACAAAAATACGATCTCTTATAGAAATATAGATTACAATGCAGAGTAGTTACATGGAGAAGAAAAAACTTAAAACCTTTGATTACAATTCTTGAGTCAAAATTTGCCCTTCTTTGAGGTCCAAGACAAGAAGTCAGTATTCCTTTAGGCCCATGATCTACAAAACCTTGTGACTCATTAGATTATCCGAATGAGAAAGTTGGACTCGAAAGATCAAGCAAGATTTGAAGAATAATAAGCTGATAATTTAGTTTGTCAAGTTTTATAGAGTTATGTGCAACTTTGGCTGTTGTGCGAAGGATCAAGCAAGACAACGAATGAATTCAATTTGATGTTATTGCTACCACTCAAAAAGCATCATGACAGAGATACAACTTTAATCAACTGATGAAATCTATTATAAAGTTGTAGAGCTCTGAAGCATCTGGAAAATGATACCAAGATTTGCTTAATTGGAGTTTAGATGTTAGAGATTTCATCATTTCTAAAGGGCAGCACTTTCAAAGGTTCTAACTAGGGCAACTTGTACTAACATTAATTACAAGTCAGTAATTGATGACAACTTGAAATGCCATCGATTGCTACTTGAACTACCATTGATAGCACAACTGCTGCGAATACCTTCCGCTGCAGGATTCACTACCGTTGCCAATTGCAATGCAAACTATCATAGATGACATGATGGCATAACAGCTTTGTGAAGGTTTAATTTAGTCTCAATTTTGAAGGTTCTTTGATTAGAGTTTGTTACCAAACAGTCTAAAACATGGAAAGTTACTTGGATGAGTTGGTTAAGGATAGAATGGATGAGATTTCACTTTCTATTAGTTCTATGGTTGTGATTTTTTTGAGAAGATGAATTTCAATTATAAAAAGAGATTGAAAAAAGGGATATTTTCTAGAGAAAAAGTTAGAGTAGACCTTAAAGGAAAAGGAGGAATTGGAAGAGAGTTTTCGAGCCTCTTCTTCAACATTAATAAGCCTTTGCAAAGGCACGCTTCAATACCAATTAGATCGTCATGGGTGTTATAACGAACCTTCATCACCATCTTCACTGTTCATCTGTCACCATCTTTTGAAGACAACAAAAAGGACTGTAAGGTTTTTCTATTTATGTGCTTAATTGATATTAGTTTGTATTTCAAACACTTTCTTTCACAATCTTTTCGATTGGGTGATTTTTTACTACATATTTGAGTGGGGTTTAATTGAGGCTACTAACTTTACTAAGGTTTATAGTTGTGTAGAATTGTTTGCAGAAATGACTAGTTTGGTAGACTAGTTGTGTAGCAAAGTCGGTTCTTTCTGTTACTTAATTTGTTGGTTTCTCCCAATATTCATAACTTAGGTGGCCATACTTTTTGGATATGTAGCACTATATCTGAGATCTTTTTACTTGATTATGTCTTCCTTGTCCTTGTCCTCTTGTGCTACTTCCTCTTTCTTGACAGAATGATCGTTCACGATTTTCATCACAATTTTGATTTTCATGGCCTCCTTGATATTGCTTGCCACGTCCTTATTGAAATTTTGAGCCGCCTTGGAAGGTGCCTCTATATCTGTAACCTCCTCGTCCTCTATGACTATTTTCATTGATAGTTATCTTGCACTTTAATGCTTCCTCCAAAATATTTCTTCTTAATTTGTATTAGCATTTATATCTTGTTCATAGACTTGCAAAGAATCTTGGAGCTCATCAATAGAAACTTTTGAAAGATCTTTAAACTCTCGTATTGTAGAAATAATATATTTAAATTTAGAGTCTAAAATTCTAAGTATTTTCTCCATGATTCCAAGTTCATCAATTTCTTTTCTTTTTCTTTTCATTTGGTTGGTAATAGTTTGGACTCTATTAAAATAATCAAATATTGATTTTGAAGCTTACATTTTTACATTTTCAGATTACGTTTTCAAAGCTTGGAGATGTAAATTCTTAGTTTTTCCGCACCTTGATAAGGATTTTTGTAGAATCTCTCATACTTTTTTAGAGGACTGAACATTGAAATTTTTCTCGAATGCTAATTCTTCAACACTTTGGTATATAGGGAACAAGGCTTTTTTGTCTCTTTTTTGAACTTCTTTAGCTCAGTCTTTTGACTGGTGCTGAGGTTTATTTTAATAATAAGTGAGTTTTGTTCTGCATAATCATTCTCCACAAGCTCCCACAAGTCTTGTAAGTCGAGTAAGTCTTTTATTTGAATGCTCCAATTATCGTAGTTGATCTTTGTCAATTTCGGGATCTGTAGTTGAATTATGTTTGCCATCATAATACAATCACCTCCTTGTTCCAACTCTTAAATCCAGCCATGGCAGAAAAGGTATTATCACATAGTAATCATCTAGACAGGACAAACACCACAATTGGAAAGGGTTCCTCTTTGCGAACTCTTCAATGATCCCATGCAGTCTAAGATGTCTCTTATTGTTGACCAAGTATAACATCAATATGCTTAAACTCTTGGAAAGTCGGCTCTCCACTTGTTTTCCTCACCTTGGATAGCCCAGCGACGATGCGCCCATAACTTTCTAGTCGGCATGCTATCCTTGTTTGTCTAGCCCAAAACAGGAGAAGAGAAGGCTTTGTATATAAGTAGACCAAACGATAGCAGCTTTGAGCATCAAGCATTTGAGCACAGCTTGATAACATCTCAAAGAGGCAATGGCTTCAAAGCTCATGCTTGCTATTATCGTCATTGCTGCAGCCGAAGCCATCCTCCCCAATGTTGCTGAAGCCACAGCGTACGTGGTGGGAGGCGAGAAAGGCTGGAAACCTGGGGTCAACTACACTGAATGGGCGGCCGGGAAGGAGTTTTTCGTTGGAGACACCATTGGTATTTAGATCACTGATCGTTTGGTTACATATTTTGCAATGCGCAAGTGTATCTGCATCTCGATGCTTAGGTTTACATATTACCCTAATTGATATGATCTTAAACTGATCACTGCTTGTTGCAGCCTTTATGTACGAACCAGGATCTCACAATGTCTTCAAAGTGACTGGCCCTGAGTTTCAATCTTGCACAGTCCCGGCGAATGGCAAGCCCTTGACATCCGGCAATGATGTCATCACCCTCACTGAACCCGGAAAAAAGTGGTATCTCTGCGGGTTCACTGGCCATTGCGACGGCGGCCAGAAGCTCGTCATCAATGTGAAAGAGTCGTCTGGATCGAGCCCGCCCACGCCCTTGCCCACAACACCATCATCTCCCCAGACTGGCGCAGGATCAGCCATTTCGCCATATTCTGCCGTCTTCTTTGCTGCATCCGCATTCTTGATGAAGGTCTTCTTCATGTGAAGTAAAAAAGTGAGAAAAGGTCGGCATTGTTGTGTGTCCAAATAATGATAATAACGAGCATTCGGTACATAATTACTAGGATCGCTCGGAGGCGTACGGAAGTCAGTTTTTTTTTTTCTTTCCCCTTTCTCTCCTTAAATTCAATGTGTTGGTTGTTAAAAGGTCTATTTGTTACGTGATTGATGTGAGATGAGAATTTTCTATTAAATGCAAGAGTATGATTTGTAGCTCTGAATTAACTTATTCAATCCACATAAATTAATACAACAGTTTTTCTTCAATTTTCAGTTAATGTATTAAAAAGTATAGGCTATCGATGTTGTCATGCAAAGTATAACCTATAAATTTAAACTAGATAGCTCAATTATCTACATCAACAACCCCAAAGTTATTCCAAGCATAGACTATCAAAACTCTATCCTTTCCATATATAATCTATCAAACAAACTTAATTGGAGTATAGAATGAGATTAGTTAAATATAAGCAAACAAGTTTTTAGTTTCCAAATTATCTTTCCAATTGATCTGCCAAATCAAGTTATCAATAATTATTAAAATAATTTTAGAGAAATTGGTTAATTAGATTATTGAAAATTGCCTAACTTCATCTAATCCTAATTTACCTACTCATAAAACCATTAAAATATGCAAGATATGATAAAAGAACAAAAATACGATCTCTTATAGAAATATAGATTACAATGCAGAGTAGTTACATGGAGAAGAAAAAACTTAAAACCTTTGATTACAATTCTTGAGTCAAAATTTGCCCTTCTTTGAGGTCCAAGACAAGAAGTCAGTATTCCTTTAGGCCCATGATCTACAAAACCTTGTGACTCATTAGATTATCCGAATGAGAAAGTTGGACTCGAAAGATCAAGCAAGATTTGAAGAATAATAAGCTGATAATTTAGTTTGTCAAGTTTTATAGAGTTATGTGCAACTTTGGCTGTTGTGCGAAGGATCAAGCAAGACAACGAATGAATTCAATTTGATGTTATTGCTACCACTCAAAAAGCATCATGACAGAGATACAACTTTAATCAACTGATGAAATCTATTATAAAGTTGTAGAGCTCTGAAGCATCTGGAAAATGATACCAAGATTTGCTTAATTGGAGTTTAGATGTTAGAGATTTCATCATTTCTAAAGGGCAGCACTTTCAAAGGTTCTAACTAGGGCAACTTGTACTAACATTAATTACAAGTCAGTAATTGATGACAACTTGAAATGCCATCGATTGCTACTTGAACTACCATTGATAGCACAACTGCTGCGAATACCTTCCGCTGCAGGATTCACTACCGTTGCCAATTGCAATGCAAACTATCATAGATGACATGATGGCATAACAGCTTTGTGAAGGTTTAATTTAGTCTCAATTTTGAAGGTTCTTTGATTAGAGTTTGTTACCAAACAGTCTAAAACATGGAAAGTTACTTGGATGAGTTGGTTAAGGATAGAATGGATGAGATTTCACTTTCTATTAGTTCTATGGTTGTGATTTTTTTGAGAAGATGAATTTCAATTATAAAAAGAGATTGAAAAAAGGGATATTTTCTAGAGAAAAAGTTAGAGTAGACCTTAAAGGAAAAGGAGGAATTGGAAGAGAGTTTTCGAGCCTCTTCTTCAACATTAATAAGCCTTTGCAAAGGCACGCTTCAATACCAATTAGATCGTCATGGGTGTTATAACGAACCTTCATCACCATCTTCACTGTTCATCTGTCACCATCTTTTGAAGACAACAAAAAGGACTGTAAGGTTTTTCTATTTATGTGCTTAATTGATATTAGTTTGTATTTCAAACACTTTCTTTCACAATCTTTTCGATTGGGTGATTTTTTACTACATATTTGAGTGGGGTTTAATTGAGGCTACTAACTTTACTAAGGTTTATAGTTGTGTAGAATTGTTTGCAGAAATGACTAGTTTGGTAGACTAGTTGTGTAGAATTGTTTAACTACATATTGGTTGGCAAACTCAAATTCAAAATTAAACTTTTTATCTAATTTTAAGTCTCGGATTGTGAATTGCCATTCAAAATGCTGATGGAATGTGGAGAGAAAAATAAAATGATAAAAGTAATTATCTCAATATTATTTTATTATGAGAATATTATCACTCTTAATTTGAAATACTAGTGTTACAACGCCTCACTCTTTTAATTCTCTCGTAGGCTTCAATTGCCTTTTTTACTACGTCTCACTTCTCTTGCAACTACTTACTTCTCACTATACACTCTCCTCTTATATCACTACTCTATTTATAGTGATTAAGCACAACTACGTTACCTACTAATTAACCTTTCACACTCAACTAACCACATTTTTCACATTTTATTTGCACAACATGCTTAAGCCTTTAATTTGTTTAAATGTTCACACTTAATTCATAACACACCAATTTTGATTGTGGACAACTTTGAACTTCAATGCCCACCTCAAACTTATTCACTATTCTAAGTCTATTCTTGAGCTTCACAAATGATTATGTCTTCAACGGCTTGGTGAAAATATCGGCAATCTGATCTTCAGTCTTTCAATATATTAGCTTTACATTCATCTCGTTGACTTGGTGCTTGATAAAGAGATACCTAGTCTCCATATACTTACTTCTTCTATGTGCCATTGGATTCTTGTCTAGTGCTACTGTAGAGTTATTGTCAATGAAGATTTCCATTGGAGCTTCTTGTTAGTGTAACAATTTCTTCATTTGACTCTTGAGCTATATAGCTTGACATGCACATGTTGATGATGCTATGTGCTCTTCTTCACAACTTGAGAGTGTGATGACCAATTGCTTCTTCAATGACCAAGAAAATGTTTTTGTACCAATGTTGAACACATAGCTAGAAGTGCTCATTTTTTAACTAAATCTCCACCATAATCATTATCAGTGTAGCCGACTAGTTTTGGGTCTTCACACTGTGTATAAAATAAATCTCAATCAATACTTATTTTGACATGCCCAAGACTTCTCTTGGCTTCCTTGAAGTGCTCTTGCCTCGGTTCGTCCATATATTTGCTCACCAGCCCTACTGCAAATATTATATCGGGTAGAGTGATGGTTAAGCAGCATAGGCTTCCGACTAAACTCTTGTATTGTATTGGATCAATAAAGCTCCTTGGTGATTCTTATCTTATCTTCACTCCAACTTCAACAGGAGTTGTAACTGGTGACTGCGATTTAAATCGTATGCTCCCAAGTGCATGAGATCGACAAGTAGTATAAGTGTAGTAATTTAAGATCGTTCTCTCGAGAATCGTTTGTTAATTGTGTGATGCTAGAATAAATTACAGTACTAAAATAAAAGTAAAAAATTGAATTTTTATTAACTAAACTAAAATTAAAAATGAAAAATTTATTTATACTAAATTTTTTTTATCAGATGGATATAACTTACCCATAGGATAATTTACTGAGTATATTCATAACTTTTATCTCAGTTGAATAGATGCATGGTCTTCCTACAACCGAAAAATAATTCAATTAAGTACAAAATATATAAAGCTGTAAACTTTCATACTTTGACTAATTCTCCTAGTTAAACCTATATAAACTTTGAGTTTATCTAAGCATGCTATATGAATAACAAAAATAAATGTTCAAAGTCTAAGTATACACAGTAGCTAAAAAGTCTATATTATATTAAAAACTAAGCAATGAATATATCGTCAAAGTATAAAGCATCAAAAACTCAAAATCATATTTAATCATTTCAAAGATAGTAAAGAATCAAAAATATCAATTCCACAAAAAACAATTAAAATCCATAAGCATATAAGAATAAATGCCAGTAAACCATCTAGGGTTTGTTATTCCATCTGATTTAGCTCAAGAATTTAGCCACTCGTACTCATCATATCCATGAATAAAGAGAGAGAATTCTTTTATTGATTTTTATGAGCGAGTGCAAAAACTAAATCTTGAATACAAAACTCTATATTATTCTCTCTCAAACATTGCGAAGCATTACAAAACTTGAGATCATTGGCTATTTATAGCCTTACAAAACACTAATAGGTATTTTATTTACAAGAAACTCTTAATTCTTCTAAAAAAATCTCCACAAATTAAGTCTGTGGTCGCTCCTTTCAACGGACCTCTCGATGGCTGTTCTCGGGCATGTCTTTCAGTCAATGACTGTCGACAGTAGGACTCTGGTTGTCGACAGCTATTCCTGAAAATGCACAGTTCCGAGTTGATATTTGAGATACCCATCGATACTTCGATTTTCTTGCATATAAAACCCTACAAAAACATTAAAAAGCACTAGAAAAACACCATAGTGAGGAGTTTGATAAATAAAAATAAATTTTCATTAATTTTTTATATTAATCATCAAAATTGGATAACACTTGCATAAAATAAACTAAAAATATTACACTTTTCAAGCGTAATCAATTGGGTTACAGTTACTCATTAACTTTCTAGAGAATCTGCTTTGCATACTTCTTTTGAGGAGTGAAAATTCCTTTCACTAATTGCGACACCTCTATTCTAAGAAAGTAGGACATTTCTCCAGTATATGTCATCTCAAACTCCTTGACCATGTTCTTCTTGAATTCCTAGAACATCATTAGATTGTTACCGGTGACGATCATGTCATTAACATAGAGACATACAATTATTATATCTCTATCTTCCTTCTTGGTGTATAGAGAATATTTATGTAGACTTTGTTGAAATCCATTTTCTTGAAAATATGCATCAATTCTTGTACCTCATGCTCTGGGTGCCTGCTTTAAACCATATAATGCCTTCTTCAGCTTGTAAAGTTTGTCTTCCTAGTTTTCCTTAACATTCCCAGTCGTTGCTCATTGTTGCACTTCTTCTTCTAGATAGCCAATGAGAAAGCTGACTTCGCATCTATCTGACCAATTTGGTTCTGTGTTGCCAATACAATAACGAGTCGAATGGAATCAATCCTTGCAACTGGTGCATATACTTCTTCATAGTCGACTCCTTCTCGTTAACTATAGTCTTTTGCTATGAGTCTGACTTTGTACTTTTCAAATTTGCCATCTTGATTGGTTTTGTTGACGGGAAAAAAATTCATGAGGAGGGGCCGCACATCGGCCAATATCTCAAATAATCTAAATAAAATTTTAAAGTGGATGAAGATCTCAGATCTAATCAAATCCAAATTAAATTTGATCTAATCAAACTGAAAGTCTAAGAGATTCTTCCAAATCCTCCCTTCATCAAATTAGGACCAGATTCATTGAACCAAATCAGATTGGATTTAATCAAATATTCGATTGGATCACAATATATTTTCATCCTTATCTACAAGACAGGTGATCCACCCAATTTATGCCTCTAAATAGATGTCATGAGGCATTATAAAGGGCATTTTTGTGGAGACCCAAGGTCAATTTAATGTGCCTAGTGCGTTCATAACAAACTAGCAAATTGGCCGTTGCCATACTGCTAAAAAAAAACTAGCAAACTGGCCATCGCCATACTTCTCTCATCTTTGTCGGAGAGTCAACAAGGGTCGAAGAAAATCTCATAGCTACGTGAGGAGATCACTATTTTTGTAAAAAGGCAATGAATCTATAAATCTCTCTTCTCTTTTTCTCTTTTTATTGTAATTTTTCCATTGTAATTTTTAGATCTTTGTAATTTAATATCAATGGCAATGAAGAGGAATTTAAAATTTCACCGAAAACAGGTTTTTGTCCTGTAAACCTACTTTACACCAATGGATTTGTGGCCTTTGGGCAGAGAAGTGATCTACCTTGTGTCATTCCTTCTTATTATCTCGACCTCATCATCCATATCTTTTCTCCATTTGTCTTCTCTAGTAACCACGTCACAGCTCATTGGATCACATTCTGCAAGCAAGCAGAATAGTGTATAGTCCTCTATCATTACAACAGACTCTATATCTTTGTACAAATCTCTTAAACTCCTTGTCCTCTTTGTAGCTCCCACTAAAGAGCTTGCTTTGCTTGATATGGAAGAAGATGCTGATACTGGAGTAGATATCAATGTTGATGGAGCTAGACTATCAGGTGGATTTTGATATGGATCATCTTGCATATCCTGCAAGTCATCATCATTATCTAAAAAAACATACCTTTGATGTTTTTATCATCACTACTTCATCGTCAATGAACTTCATCGACCTCCACATCTCTAGAGATAATCCTCTTCTAGGTGACTAGATTATAAAGTTTTTAAGCTTTTGCTCTCCTCTCGTACCCGATAAAGATACACATTTCTCCTCAATCATCTAGCTTCTTTCTTCTCTGTTCCGGGCTATGTGCATATGTAATGCACCCAAACACCTTCACATGCAAACATATGGCTTGATACTGCCCCATATTTCCAATGGAATCTTGAACTTAACGCTCTTTATTGGACAATGGTTGAGGAGGTAAACTACACAATCTACAACTTCCGCCCAATAAGTCTTTGGCAGGCACTTGCTCGTAAGCATGCTTCTTTACCATGTCAAGAGTAGTACAATTCTTCCGCTCTGCTATGCAATTCTATTGCAGTGTGTAGGCAACAGTAAATAAATAAATTATTTCATGCTTTCGAAATGTATTCTCCAGCTCGATCAGATCAGAGCGCCTTGATATGGTAGGTGCTTTGCTTTTCCACTATTTTCTTAAATTTTTTGTATTTCTCCAATGCACCAACCTTTTCCTTCAAATAAATCTACGTGTTTTTATTATAATCATCAATAAAATTAATATTCAACCATGGAAATTGACTTTAAATGGTTTGGAAATGTCTGTGTGGACAAGTTGTAGTAGCTCTGTTGCTCTTTGTGACCTTCCAACTTTAAAACTTCTTCTGTGTTGCTTGCACCTCATGCAACCTTCGCATAGTCAGTTTAGATGGTTGATTTGTGGGAAGCCTTTCACTATTTTCTCCTTCCATAGAAGGCTCAGGTTACTCAATGTAAGATGCTTGAATCGTAAATGCCAAAACCAAGACTCATACCGTATGATTTACTTCAAACACTTCATAGAATTGTTATGAATATTTAGGGTAAACAGTCTATTTCTGTACATGTTTACCTTTGTAATTACTTTATTTATGTTCTTAATATTAAAAGATAGTTCTTTCAATGTATGACATAGTCTCTCTCTAAAGTTTTTCCAGACTTAAAATATTATTGCGTAATACTTGAACATAATAAACATCAGGAATATATCTATTCTCACATGTCTTCATCTGAACTAGGTATTCCGACTAATCACCAAAGGTTACCTAGCCTTGTACATTCTCGTTCAACTCGGTAAAGAGTCCCTAGATGCCACACATATGGTTGTTGGCTCCTGAATCAAGATACCAAATATTCTAAATCTTGCTCTCATTCTCCTTGTATGCTAGTAAGACTATAGGATTTTCTGCTAATCTCCTATAGCAAAGTCGGTTCTTTCTGTTACTTAATTTGTTGGTTTCTCCCAATATTCATAACTTAGGTGGCCATACTTTTTGGATATGTAGCACTATATCTGAGATCTTTTTACTTGATTATGTCTTCCTTGTCCTTGTCCTCTTGTGCTACTTCCTCTTTCTTGACAGAATGATCGTTCACGATTTTCATCACAATTTTGATTTTCATGGCCTCCTTGATATTGCTTGCCACGTCCTTATTGAAATTTTGAGCCGCCTTGGAAGGTGCCTCTATATCTGTAACCTCCTCGTCCTCTATGACTATTTTCATTGATAGTTATCTTGCACTTTAATGCTTCCTCCAAAATATTTCTTCTTAATTTGTATTAGCATTTATATCTTGTTCATAGACTTGCAAAGAATCTTGGAGCTCATCAATAGAAACTTTTGAAAGATCTTTAAACTCTCGTATTGTAGAAATAATATATTTAAATTTAGAGTCTAAAATTCTAAGTATTTTCTCCATGATTCCAAGTTCATCAATTTCTTTTCTTTTTCTTTTCATTTGGTTGGTAATAGTTTGGACTCTATTAAAATAATCAAATATTGATTTTGAAGCTTACATTTTTACATTTTCAGATTACGTTTTCAAAGCTTGGAGATGTAAATTCTTAGTTTTTCCGCACCTTGATAAGGATTTTTGTAGAATCTCTCATACTTTTTTAGAGGACTGAACATTGAAATTTTTCTCGAATGCTAATTCTTCAACACTTTGGTATATAGGGAACAAGGCTTTTTTGTCTCTTTTTTGAACTTCTTTAGCTCAGTCTTTTGACTGGTGCTGAGGTTTATTTTAATAATAAGTGAGTTTTGTTCTGCATAATCATTCTCCACAAGCTCCCACAAGTCTTGTAAGTCGAGTAAGTCTTTTATTTGAATGCTCCAATTATCGTAGTTGATCTTTGTCAATTTCGGGATCTGTAGTTGAATTATGTTTGCCATCATAATACAATCACCTCCTTGTTCCAACTCTTAAATCCAGCCATGGCAGAAAAGGTATTATCACATAGTAATCATCTAGACAGGACAAACACCACAATTGGAAAGGGTTCCTCTTTGCGAACTCTTCAATGATCCCATGCAGTCTAAGATGTCTCTTATTGTTGACCAAGTATAACATCAATATGCTTAAACTCTTGGAAAGTCGGCTCTCCACTTGTTTTCCTCACCTTGGATAGCCCAGCGACGATGCGCCCATAACTTTCTAGTCGGCATGCTATCCTTGTTTGTCTAGCCCAAAACAGGAGAAGAGAAGGCTTTGTATATAAGTAGACCAAACGATAGCAGCTTTGAGCATCAAGCATTTGAGCACAGCTTGATAACATCTCAAAGAGGCAATGGCTTCAAAGCTCATGCTTGCTATTATCGTCATTGCTGCAGCCGAAGCCATCCTCCCCAATGTTGCTGAAGCCACAGCGTACGTGGTGGGAGGCGAGAAAGGCTGGAAACCTGGGGTCAACTACACTGAATGGGCGGCCGGGAAGGAGTTTTTCGTTGGAGACACCATTGGTATTTAGATCACTGATCGTTTGGTTACATATTTTGCAATGCGCAAGTGTATCTGCATCTCGATGCTTAGGTTTACATATTACCCTAATTGATATGATCTTAAACTGATCACTGCTTGTTGCAGCCTTTATGTACGAACCAGGATCTCACAATGTCTTCAAAGTGACTGGCCCTGAGTTTCAATCTTGCACAGTCCCGGCGAATGGCAAGCCCTTGACATCCGGCAATGATGTCATCACCCTCACTGAACCCGGAAAAAAGTGGTATCTCTGCGGGTTCACTGGCCATTGCGACGGCGGCCAGAAGCTCGTCATCAATGTGAAAGAGTCGTCTGGATCGAGCCCGCCCACGCCCTTGCCCACAACACCATCATCTCCCCAGACTGGCGCAGGATCAGCCATTTCGCCATATTCTGCCGTCTTCTTTGCTGCATCCGCATTCTTGATGAAGGTCTTCTTCATGTGAAGTAAAAAAGTGAGAAAAGGTCGGCATTGTTGTGTGTCCAAATAATGATAATAACGAGCATTCGGTACATAATTACTAGGATCGCTCGGAGGCGTACGGAAGTCAGTTTTTTTTTTTCTTTCCCCTTTCTCTCCTTAAATTCAATGTGTTGGTTGTTAAAAGGTCTATTTGTTACGTGATTGATGTGAGATGAGAATTTTCTATTAAATGCAAGAGTATGATTTGTAGCTCTGAATTAACTTATTCAATCCACATAAATTAATACAACAGTTTTTCTTCAATTTTCAGTTAATGTATTAAAAAGTATAGGCTATCGATGTTGTCATGCAAAGTATAACCTATAAATTTAAACTAGATAGCTCAATTATCTACATCAACAACCCCAAAGTTATTCCAAGCATAGACTATCAAAACTCTATCCTTTCCATATATAATCTATCAAACAAACTTAATTGGAGTATAGAATGAGATTAGTTAAATATAAGCAAACAAGTTTTTAGTTTCCAAATTATCTTTCCAATTGATCTGCCAAATCAAGTTATCAATAATTATTAAAATAATTTTAGAGAAATTGGTTAATTAGATTATTGAAAATTGCCTAACTTCATCTAATCCTAATTTACCTACTCATAAAACCATTAAAATATGCAAGATATGATAAAAGAACAAAAATACGATCTCTTATAGAAATATAGATTACAATGCAGAGTAGTTACATGGAGAAGAAAAAACTTAAAACCTTTGATTACAATTCTTGAGTCAAAATTTGCCCTTCTTTGAGGTCCAAGACAAGAAGTCAGTATTCCTTTAGGCCCATGATCTACAAAACCTTGTGACTCATTAGATTATCCGAATGAGAAAGTTGGACTCGAAAGATCAAGCAAGATTTGAAGAATAATAAGCTGATAATTTAGTTTGTCAAGTTTTATAGAGTTATGTGCAACTTTGGTTGTGTTCGCCATAAAAATTGCAAACGACGCTCTATTGAAATTTTTTCAATAAAGAATTATAATCTAACGGTTTTCCGTTTTACAGAAGATGAGGAAGATGAATTTCCTCTTTGTTTAAGGCTATGGAGGACGATCCTGCTCTCCGTTGACACTCTGTACAATTTCTCTCAGTTAGTTAAAGGAAAAAGAAAGGCTCTCGACTCTTGATCACAAGGGGTAACTCTTAGGAGAAGATATTTATCTATGTCTCTATCCCTCTTTTGCTCCCCCGCCTTTTATAGAGGTTTTAGAGTAACGTCCCGCCATATTTGCTCGACCGTTAGCTTCCACTACTCGAGAAGTGCCGTCATGTTCGTTAGGCGGTTGCTCACATGATCGAAGTAATGCCGCTGCATTCGTTTGGCAGTTAGCCCCACGATCTGAGGTGGCAATTCTTCTATTCGGATCGGGTGACTTTGTATTAAACCCCTACCCGAAAGTTATGGGTAGTGTCGCGAATCTCAATTTTAAATTCGCGAACCTGTTCTGTCGTCTCTGGGTCGCAAACCTCAATCTTCAGATTCGCGGATCTGCTGAGTTGCGGACTTCTAACTTTGAATCCGCGGATCTGCTTTGCTTTCCAGAATTTTTCGCCGACAAAACTCCTCCAAAGTTTCCAAAACTCTCATGATTCCTTGAGGAGTTTTGGAGTACTTTGGATATCTGTATTAGAATCTCCATTTTTCATATCTCTGAGAGTACAATTCTGTATTAGAATTCTTCTTCGATTGCCACAAGCATGACTCTGTCGCCATATCTCGAACTCTCATCTTGAAAGGAACACGACCCTGTATTAGCACCGTGAATTTGCTGCTTTTGAAAGAAAATGCGACTCTGTATTAGTGCTACAATATTCAATTCTTGAAATATACGACTCTGTGTTAGGGTCGCATATTTGCATTTTGGAGAAAAAGACGACTCTGTGTTAGGGTCGTAAGCTTTTGCCTTGGAAGAAACACGACTCTGTATTAGGATCGCGAACTTTCATTTTGGAGAAGAGAACGACTCTGTGTTAGAGTCGTAAACTATCTTTTTGGAAGGAACGTGACTCTACATTAGAGGCGCGAACTTTCATTTGGTAGCAGAAAATGACTCTGTGTTAGGGTCGCAAACTGGAATTTATGAAGGATCGCGACTCTGTATTAGGGACGCGAGCTTTCACTTTGGAGAAGAAAGCGACTCTATATTAGGGTCGCGAACTTTCGCTTCGGAAGGGACACGTCTCTGTATTAGGGGCACGAGCCTTCATTTTGGAGTAGAAAACGACTTTGTGTTAGGGTCGCAAACTTTCACTTTTTTTTTGTAGAAGAGAACGACTTTGTGTTAGAGTCGCAAACTTTAATTTCTGAGGGATCGCGACTCTGTATTAGGGATCGCGAACTTTCACTTTTGTAGAAGAGACGGTTGCTTTTTACGCATTAAATAAAAATGTACCCACGAGATTCAGGCCAGATATCACGTCTTTCTAGAGATCTCGGCCGTCAAATCATCTGCTATATACCTCCACTTTATGAGAGAGGCTACTCTTATCTCAAAAAATTTGAACTGTGATCTTCGTTAGAGCTCCTCAGACTTCTCATCTTCAATCTCTTATAGCTTTCGATTCTCTATGCGAAGGATTTTCTCAATCTGCAAAAGATGCCGAAAAAAGCTTCTTCCTCCGATGCTGCTGGTGGTCATCAAGATCCTCAAGCAAGTTCTAGTTCAATAGTGGTTCGGCAGGAACCCTTGATTGGAGGTAATAAAAAAAAACTTTCAAAAGGCAGTCCTTTTCTCATCATTTTTTCTTTATCTTGAATGTGGATGTCTCTTTTAGTTGATTATGCTTTGAATCCTTGGCCTAAGAATCATTATTTCGGATGCTCGGATGGCTATGATGGGAAGAAAGAGTTCAGATTTGGTCATATCCTTCCACATTGTATAGCATCAGATAGCCAAGAGAGAGAAGGCGAAATTCTCCATCATTCTCGCTCAACATTACGAGAACTGATAACTAATGCACCTTTCGAAGGAGATGATCGGTCTCCGCTACGCAAACCCGCCTTTTTGTTTGGGGACCATGTTTCAGTGCCCGATAGCGGTTTGGAAGATAAAGATTACAAGTGGCTTTGTCAAGTTGAAGGTCGCTACTTGTTTCTCCCTAACATGGAGAGGTCTTATCCGTTCTTATTCTTTCAATCCCTTTCCGTACCCAGACGAATGGACTGGCATATAAACAGGCCGCAAGACAGCATCTTTTTGGGGGTTTCAATACTCAAGGTACTTTTCCTCGTAGTACTGGAAAACACTTTTGTGGATTGCTTCCGGGACTGCTTAAACATGACCTCCCCAGAGGCGAGGTTCCCATAATCGCACAGACTTTCCTGCACCAATTCACCAATGCACAAGGGAAGTTTCCTGTTCAGGATTTTCGTCCCCCTGGATGGGTTCAGTGCTCTTCAAAAGGAGAGTGGGCAGTCTTGACTGACTTTTTCCTGAAGACTTTCAGAGATCAGCTTCATTACGCAGGGCTACATCATGCTATCAGGGCGGTTCAGCACGGCATTTCCGCTAACAGATTCCATTTTTTTGCTTTATTGGAACTGTACAATCTTGATACTTGTACAATGTTTTGCCCTCGAGGTGAACTGGGTTTTGCCCTTCACGAGATGTATGAAGTTTCGGGCTTGCTTATGGGAGACATCCCATATGAAGAGTACGTCCCTACTGGGGAAGAACTCCACCTGTTGAAGACCCGGGATCCTTTGATCTATAGTACTTACTAGGAGTTACTCTGTCATTATCATATTTACACCCATACATCCGACACCCGCAGTTTGAAGCCAAAGAAGTGGCTACAATATCTTCTGTCCAACTTTTTTAAGAGCAATCCAAACTTTACTCGTCTTCCTTCAGTTTCTGAAAAGGAAGTTGAGAAAAGAATTGCCAGTTTCGGGACAGATGCTTATGTCGCTGAATCTGACGAGGACGTCTTCAAGACTGGAACGTCGTTTGAAAGTTTCCATTATTAGGCCCTCCAGCCTTTGTCTGATCCTGCCTTTTTGGCTGGCTATTTGATGGTATGGCTGAAGAAGTGTGTTATTCTTTTGCAGGAAAACATACCCATTAGGGTCGTATACCCAGCCGTCCTACTAGCATTTGGTAGGCGGCTCAGTTTGTTACCCGCGATGGTTTGCAGCATCCAAAGCGGACTAAGGAGGTTATCTGATAAATTCTGCAACATGAAGAAGGAGCAGAGGCAGAGAGGAGATCCAGTCATAAAAACTCCTAATCCGCGTGTAGAGCTCCTTTACACTTATTTGATGGCTTGGCTGGCTCTACATTGCCCCACTTTGATGAGTCCTGCAGACTCGCAGATTAACTTAAGTGCTCCCAAAGTGCAGCACTACGAGAGGTCGCAATGGAGAGGGGGCTACATGGCCGCGATCCGCAAGACCGTTCTTCATTTCTCGACTTTGAGTTGTTCAGATGTTTTTCGTACTTCCCAAATGCCGGGTACGGGGAGGAATTCGCGGATATTGCTGGTGCCGATAAATTTACTATTCTGTCATTGGGATGCTTCTGGTGGCTGATAAACATCCGCTCAGGACATCTAGTTCTTCGTTTGGGGAACCATTGCTGCATAGAGCTTTACTACCCGAGTCGTTTCGCTCGATAGTTCGGGTATGATCAGTTTTATGTTGGCAATCCCAATAGAGAGATAAGTTTTGTTGGGAATATTCTTGAGGGAGCTCGATCTTGGTTTCACTTCGTCGCAGGTGGAACTCAGGCTAGATTTGATCTTCCGCTCAAGATCCCAAATTCGAGTATGAGCTTCAGTGTAAGTTGTTCGCGGATGCTAACTCTCCAGAATTTCAACATAAATCATACCAGTCTGCGGGAGATCAGAGCTTGGTATGCCCAAAAAAAGAAAGCTGGTAGCACGAAAGTGGCGGGGATGGAGGATTTCAGGGGGACAGCGCATCTAATGAATCAGAACCGGTGACCCAACAAAGGGAAGAGGACAATGATGCACCAGTTCAAACTGCCTCTCTTGATGCTTCTCCTCTCCGACATCGAAGAAGACTTCTCCTCAACTGCAATCTTCGCCCAAGAAATCTTCACATAAGCGGAAGAGACTGAGGCGTCTCAGTGACTTGCTTACCATTCCGCAGGGGATTGATTCGCAGAGCACCCCATCTGGGACTGGCACTGCAACACCCACTCTGGTTTCTGAGTCCCACGTTGAGGAACTTGGGGAGGATGAAGATGACTCATCTTTAACTCTCTGTTCCCTTAAGAGGCGTTGGAGTCAAGAACCTATTCTCTGCAGTGTTTCTACTCCCGTTACTCAAGAGGGTTCTACCGCCCTAATTTGTCAGGCCACTGTTGAAGTCGGTGTTTCTTTGGCCATACAAGAGGGCCCTTCAGTTTCTGCCATTGCAGACAACGAAGTACAAATCATTGGAGAGACTCGCGCATCAGATTCCCCAAAAGCAGCACCTCCTTCAGGAAGTCAGGATGATTGGGGAGACGACTATAATATCGACAGTGATGATTTTCGATCTTCAACCCCTCCATCAGACCATGGTAAGTATGTATATTTGAGCGAGGATGTTCGAACCGAAGTATACGGGCCTGAAGTGTTTGGTTCTGAGGTGTATGGACTTGGGGAATCCAGTGTCCAACCTTTAGATCTGTATCTTCTTCCTTTAGCAATTATGTTATTATCAAATGATATTGTATCATTTAACTATTAACTTTCTCCTTTTGATAGCTCCAGTTTCGACTCCTGATTTAGAGCACATGGGCGCGAAGGTAACTTCGTTAGATGGCACCATCGCGGGAGTTGACACTAATGAGGCGACTGCAGTTACTACTTCTATGGAAGTAATGATTCCCGAGACTACTATGTCTACGGTTTTGGCCGCAGCTGTTCGGACTGATGTTTAGGTTCAAGATGCTGTAGTTGTTAGCTCTGCTGAAATCTCCAGAAGTCCCATTCCTCCTGATACTAGTCTGGTTGCGGATCAATCCGCCTCTGCCTCAACCAATAGTACTCCCTCGTATGTGGAGATTGATATGCTTGAGATTGATTTATTGAAGGATACGATGGAGACCTTCCATCACTTTCTTAACCGCTGTATTGATAAAATACTGAAGGGGGTTTCTTTTGCTTCACTCGCCAATGTTCTCAACATTTATTTAACTGGTATTGTCAGCATTGGTGGAGAGGATAAAGCTACTTCCTTTAGGCTTATGATAACTCAGTTTCAAAAGCATGCTGAATTCCTATCAAAAGCAAGAAGTGCTGATAAATCTGAGACAGTGGAAATCATTTTCCAGAAGTTGAAAGAGGAACAACTTAAGTTCCAGAAGGAGACCCAGGAGAAGGCAAATGCTTGCAAAGCCTTCTTAGAAAAGGGTCGATCAGATCGCGAGTCTCTAGTTCTTCAAGTGGAAGTCGCTGCTTCAATTGTCAAGGACTATGACCAAGCTATTATTAGGACTCGAGAGACTATCGCCAAAGCTCAAGCTTTCTTGGCCAAAATCACCAAGGAGCGTGATGAGTCAATGAGGAATCTCGCCAACTTATCGCGCCAGTGGGACAATACAATCAGATATCTCCAGGCGATACAAGCTACATTGGATATGCTGGAGGCTGCTGCAGCACAGAATGTTGTTGCTAGTGACGAGGAATTGCGTCGTCAAGCTACTGTCCAGGCTTATGAGATCTTCAGCAAGATATTGACGATGCTGAGGAGAAAATTAAAACTCTCTTGAATCATTGAGTTGCAGAAACTTGTATATGCATATTTTTTTATTCTTTGTTGTTCCTTCATTAGTAACAGTCCCTTGACATTTGTTGTGCATGGTATGACTCCTTGCTTATGTAGAGAACTTAAACTTGGTCTTGTATTTCTAAGGTATGACCTTAGCATTTGTCTTCAAAGACTTGCAATAAACTCGTCCTCTCGCATCTGAAATTTGCGATTCTCTGTAAAATTCTGGTATCCGTATATCTGTCACGTGACTTCCATGAATCTTTGTCAGGTTTGTGACTTCACATTAGGAGGTTCGCGAGTTGACTAAACCCATAGTAAATGCACGATCCTGACTTCCAAGGAATGCGAGCTAGAGTTTGCGATGTCCCGTCCGAAAGTTTGCAGATTCATGCTAAATTCACGATCTTGGCTCTTGCGGACTGCAATTTTCAGGTTCGCGGTATTGCGCCTAGAATTTTTACGGGATGATTCAAAATTCTTCGGAATTTGTAGAGACTTCTGCGAGCCTTGGGACGAAGCCGTCGGGCGTGGAATCCCAAGCGTTGCATGTCTCTATTAATGACGAGATATCCGGGCTGCGGTATCTAAACGTCCCATGCAACAGTAATAAATTCTATTGAGATCTGAACTGAAAATCTTAGCCGAAGATTTCGGCCTTATCTTTTTCGAACCGAAAATCGAAGTTACCAGACCGTCTATATAAGATGCTTGATTCCCTCAATGGAAGATCATTCTGACGTGAGAAAATTTCTTCCCGATTCTCTTCTCTTCCTTTCTTTTGTAGTTGATTTATTTGTGCAGCCATATTTTCTTCTATTCCAACAAAAGTTATGGATAAGTGTTGGCATGTTATAAGACCTCCAGACTGTATCAATCAGCGGGGTGTTTTACCGAAAAAGGTTTTTCTGACTGTAGTCATTTTCCTTAATTAAGGTAAATCTCTTTTTCTGATTAATACCATTCTCTTTCTTTCTTTCTTCCTTTTTAACAGGGATTTGACTTGGCTGCAGGAGATAACCGTAGTCATTCTCCTTAACAATGACCCAGACCCGATGGGCTCGTAATTGCTTCCAATATCTCGAGGGTCTTGGAAGGTCTCATGAATTTTTCATGAGAGAAAAGATTTCGGGTCTGGGGCATCATTTTTTCTTCTTTCCTAGTATCCCACAAGGTTGGGGTACTAATGACTAGGATCTTGAATTTGTGCAACCCCTCACGTTCTACGTTTGGGGTGTGCATTTGGTATGCCTAGTTTTGAACTAATCAAGTCACTGGTATCATCACTGAGGGAACCAATCAGGAGGTTTCTGATTGTGGTCGGAAAGAAGAAACAAGATTGTGCGTTTAAGCCATCCTTAAAAGGAGGCTACAAGAGCAAATTGGAAGTGGAGGCCATGGAGCAAAATTTTTGATCTGAGTCATGCCCAAAGAGAAGGCTACAGAAGTAAGTCTGTCATTCCAGAAGAAGAGTCTACATGAGCAAACTTTTTGATCCGAGCCATGCTAAAGAGACGGCTACGGAAGCAAGTTTGTCATTCCAGAAGAGTCTGTAGGAGCAAACTACTGCATTTAAGCCATCCTTGGGAGAGGAGGCTACAGAAGCAAGTTTCCTCTCTTTTTTTTACATCAGTGATTTGTATCCACTCTTGTTGACTGCACAATACTAGAGAATTCTTTGTAATTTTTTTCTGATGATGAATAAAGAAGTTCTTTTCTTTTTACATAACTAAGGGTATCTGAAAGATGATTCTGATATTGATTACCAAAGGTAACTCTAACTTGATAATCTCAAAATGAATCAAAATTTTCTAAGTACCCGAAATTACTGTGAATGAAAGAACTTCTTGTTGACAAATTTGATTCGCCAGAGGTGTTTTTGACTCGGCAAATTTGACAGAAAGAAAGTTTGGTTCGCCAGAGATATTATTTAACTTGGCAAATTTGATAAAAAGAAAGTTTGGCTCACCAGAGGTAATTTTAACTTGGCAAATTTGACAGAAATAAAGTTTGGTTCGCCAGAGGAATTATTTAATTTGGCAAATTTGATAAAAAGAAAAATCTGGTTCCTCAGATGTAATATTTAACTTGGCAAATTTGATAGAAAGAAAATCTGGTTCGCCAGAGGTAATATTTAACTTGGCAAATTTGATAAGAAAGAAAATCTGGTTCGCCAGAGGTAATATTTAACTTGGCAAATTTGATAAAAAGAAAATCTGGTTCGTCATAGGTAATATTTAACTTGGCAAATTTGATAGAAAGAAAATTTGATTCGCCAGAAATAATATTTAACTTGGGAAATTTGATAGAAAGAAAGTTTGGTTCGCCAGAGGTAATGTTTAACTTGGCAAATTTGATAGAAAGAAAATCTGATTCGCCAGAGATAATATTTAACTTGGCAAATTTGATAAAAAGAAAATCTGGTTTGCCAGAGGTATTATTTAACTTGGCAAATTTGATAGAAAGAAAATCTGATTCGCCAGAGATAATATTTAACTTGGCAAATTTGATAAGAAAGAAAATCTGGTTCGCCAGAGGTAATATTTAACTTGGCAAATTTGATAAAAAGAAAATCTGGTTCGTCATAGGTAATATTTAACTTGGCAAATTTGATAGAAAGAAAATTTGATTCGCCAGAAATAATATTTAACTTGGGAAATTTGATAGAAAGAAAGTTTGGTTCGCCAGAGGTAATGTTTAACTTGGCAAATTTGATAGAAAGAAAATCTGATTCGCCAGAGATAATATTTAACTTGGCAAATTTGATAAAAAGAAAATCTGGTTTGCCAGAGGTATTATTTAACTTGGCAAATTTGATAGAAAGAAAATCTGATTCGCCAGAGATAATATTTAACTTGGCAAATTTGATAGAAAGAAATCTGATTCTCCAGAGGTAATATTTAACTTGGCAAATTTGATAAAAGAAAGTTTGGTTCGCGGCTTTAAAGATTTTTAGTCCGGAACCATAAATCTTTATTAATGAACTTCCGATTACTGACAAACTTTGGTTCATGGTTTGCGTCGAACTACCCAGGTCAAATTACAACTGGTGTACTGCAATTTAGCTAAGAATAATTTTCTTCAGGAACTTGCCGTTGATCGGCATCATGATCTTATCACCGTTCGGCTTTGTCAACCGATACGCGCCGTTGGAGTAGAACGTATCAATGACAAAGGGTCCCTCCCACTTCGGCTGGAATTTCCCTCTAGGCTTCTGGCTAGTTATGATCGGCCTTCTGACTGACAGGACTAGATCGCCTTTTTTGAAATTTCTTCGCTTAGCTTTTTTGTTAAAAGTTCTAGAGATCTGCGCCTGATATAGTTCAATACTCTGTTGAGCTTCTAAGTGCTTATCGTCCAAAGCCTCTAATTCTTAGAGTCTTTGTTGATATCTTTCTTCTTGCGTCATTCTAGTTATTAATGCAACTCGTAATGACAGGATTTGGATTTCCAAAGGCAAGACTGCTCTGACCCGTATACCAAAGAGAAGGGCGTGGCATTAGTGGGGGTTCGGACTGTGGTGCGATACGCCCACAGGCACTCTCCGAGCTTTTCGTCCCAATTCCTTTGATTGGATGACACAAACTTTTTAAGAAGTTTTACAATGGTCTTATTGAAGGCTTCTGCTAGACCATTAGCTGTAGGGTAATATGGCGATGAAGCTACATCCTCGATCCTGTACTTGTTGCAGAATCTGGAATATACCTGGCTTACAAACTGAGGCCCATTATCATGAATCATTTTTCTGAGAACTCCGAAGCGGTAAAGCACATGGTGCTTGATGAATCTGATAACATCCAATGACTTTACTTCAACCAGGGAAACGGTTTCGGTCCATTTTGAAAAGTAATCTGTTATAGCTAAAATGAACCGGCGTCCTCTTATTGATGGAGGGAAAATTGGCCCAACAATGTCCATACCCCATTGTTCAAACGGTCATGATGTAGCCGTTGGGTGAAGATACTCTGGAGCTTAATGTATAAAGTCTGCATGTATTTGGCAGGTCCTACACTTTTTGGGGTAGTCAACCGCTTCTATCATCATTTTAGGCCAGTAATAATCCATCCTTCGGATTCTATCCCAGAGTTTTGGTCCTGGCTGGTGTGCTCCGCAGATGCCAGCATGAGCTTTTTCGAGTACCTTTTGAGCTTCGCGGTTGGAAAGACAGTGAAGTAAAATTCCTGTCGGCAAAAAATTCTGGAAAGCAAAACAGATCCGCGGATTCAAAGTTAAAGTTCGCAACTCAGTAGATCCGTGAACCTGAAGATTGAGGTTCGCGACCCAGTGACGACAGAACAGGTTCGCGAATCTAAAATTGAGATTCGCGACACTACCCTTAGCTTTCGGGTAGAGGTTTAATACAAAGTCATTTGACCCGAACAGAAGAATTGCCACCTCAGATCATGGGGCTAACTGCCAAACGAATGTAGCGGCATTACTTCGATCGTGGGAGCAATCGCCTAACGAATATGACGGCACTTCTCGAGTAGTGGGAGCTAACGGTCAAGCAAATATGGCGGGATGTTACTCTAAAACCCTATAAAAGGTGGGGGTGCGAAAGAGACAGAGACAGACGGATATCTTCTCCTAAGAGTTACCCCTTGTGATCAAGAGTCGAGAGCCTTTCTTTTTCCTTTAGCCAACTAAGAGAGATTGTACGGAGTGTCAACGGAGAGCAGGGTTGTCCTCCATAGCTACATAGGAACCCGGCTTAAATAAAGAGGAAATCTATCTTCCTCATCTTCTGTAAACAGAAAACCGTTAGATTGTAATCTTTTATTGAAAAGACTTCGATATAAAGAGCGTTGTAATTTTTAAGGCGAATAGAAGATTGACGACTCCGCTGGGGAAAACTATCACCTCCGGTGATCTGGTGGTAGCTCAATTCGACAACAGTCTAGTTAGTAGTATGGTCGATACGTCGACCAGGAAAGGTACAAAGAATTTCTTTCTTCAGGTTCCAAGAGCCCTACTTCCCTAAGGGGATACTGTAAAATCTCCAAGGGGTCAATCCCCAAGGAGGCTTTAATGGCAATAACTCAGCTAAGAGAGTCAACGGACCAAGTTAGTCCGAAACCCTCCTCCTCAATATTGGGCTCTATGCCGGTTTCGACTAAGACTCTTGATCTCTCAAGCAAAGTGGACCAAAGTCCCCGCTTCAACAAGGGAAAATAACCACTATCCGCTCCACGAGAGTGTGATGCGGAGAAGGAGGTTCCTCTCACTCGTACAACGAGAAGAAACCTAAGGAGAAGCAAAGTTCGTGCCCTCCGCAGGATCACGCAACGAAAGGAAACCGCCAACTAATCTCGGCAAAAACCTACAACACAAATATGGAAGCCAAAAGGCGAGGTTGGTCGAGACGTGGAAGGATTTACTCGCGTTTCCTACAGGAAGCGGAGTAAGTCCATCAAAGTTATCCATGATCACAAACGCGGAGCATGCATCCGCGTCCCTCGTGTTCCAGGGAGAGCGTCTGATCACGTGATTGAAGAAGCTCGCGAAACCTGTTGACCTCAAATTCGCGGAAAATGCATGCCTATCTGCAAGGCTGCGACTGTGCCGTTCCCGAAACTATCTCTCACGAATGACGCCATCACAAAGAATTCCAATGCAAGAGATCTTAGGGAACTTCTGAACAGAAAAAGAAAAGAATCCTATGTATCTCACTGCCACTGTGAACGACTAATCAATGCAGTACTGTCTCACTGTCATTGTTCAGCTCATACCAGATTCTTGGTGTTTCATTGATTGTCGGCTCCATCAACATCTTCATCCCGACTGGCGAAGAGGAGGCGATGAAACGGATTTGAGTTTTCTGAGCCAGAATATCCTACAATGTCATCCAACATGACAAGCGTCGGAGAAAAGAAGAAGAAAAAGAAGGCGAAGAAAGTCTCCAAAGGAGAAGCTTCTGACCCAGAGCTCTCTTCAAGTTCGAAGGATCTATTCAATGAAGAGCGAGGAGTTTTTCGAAACACTCGACTCAAAAGTGGGACGGCAGTCCCCATGAATTATAGACAGATGGTGGGAATCTTTTCTGATGAAGAAGATATAGTCAAATCTGTTATGGCTGAATCGCAAACATCCGTCTCCTTCCTAGAAGATTCTGCCTCTACATATATACTCAAAACAATGTCTCAGAAGAGTTCATGAGGAGAATGGATAAATAAGATAAGCATATCCAGCAACAGCAGAACGTTATCAGCGTGCTTAAAGATATGCTACATGTTTTGATGGAATTGGAGAAGACTAGATTGAAGAATACATGAAAGAAAACAGAAGAAGAAGGTCTTCACAATAATGAAGAACATCATGAGAATGACGGTAATCATTATGTGCATCAAGAAGGGAACGCGAATACTGTTTGGATTGAGAGCTTCCAAAATTAACTGAACGCTCTTATGCATAAGAGCGACTTACAAGAGCTTGGCGTGGTAAGGCTGTATCCCATGGAATGGGAAAGTGTGCCGTTCCCAAAAAGTTATAAACCATTAAAGCTCAAGTGGCTATCTATAGTCTTACAAAACTCTAATAGGAATTATACTTATAAGAAACTTTTAATTCTTGAAAAATCTCCACAAATTAAGTCTGTGGTCGCTCCCTTCGATGGACCTCTCGATGGCTGTTCTCGGGCATGTCTTTCAGTCAATGACTGTCGACAGTAGGACTCTGGTTGTCGACAGCTATTCATGAAAATGCACAGTTCCGAGTTGATATTTGAGATATACATCGATACTTCGATTTTCTTGCATATAAAACTCTACAAAAACATTAAAAAACACTAGAAAAACACCATAGTGAGGAATTTGATTAATAAAAATAATTTTTTATTAATTTTTTGTATTAATCATCAAAATTGGATAACACTTGCATAAAATAAACTAAAAATATTACACTTTTTAAGCGTAATCAATTGGGTTGCAGTTACTCATTAACTTTCTAGAGAATCTGCTCTGCATACTTCTTTTGAGAAGTGAAAATTCCTTTCACTAATTGCGACACCTCTATTCTAAGAAAGTAGGACATTTCTCCAGTATATATCATCTCGAACTCCTTGACCATGTTCTTCTTGAATTCCTAGAACATCATTAGATTGTTACCAGTGACAATCATGTCATCGACATAGAGACATACAATTATTATGTCTCTATCTTCCTTCTTGGTGTATAGAGAATATTTATGCAGACTTTGTTGAAATCCATTTTCTTGAAAATATGCATCAATTCTTGTATCTCATGCTCTGGGTGCCTGCTTTAAACCATATAATGCCTCCTTCAGCTTGTAAAGTTTGTCTTCCTAGTTTTCCTTCACATTCCCAGTCGTTGCTCATTGTTGGACTTCTTCTTCTAGATAGCCAATGAGAAAGCTGACTTCGCATCTATCTGACCGATTTGGTTCTGTGTAGCCAATACAATAACGAGTCGAATGGAATCGATCCTTGCAACTGGTGCATATACTTCATCATAGTCGACTCCTTCTCGTTAACTATAGTCTTTTGCTATGAGTCTGGCTTTGTACTTTTCAAATTTGTCATCTTGATTGGTTTTGTTGAGGGGAAAAAAATTCATGAGGGGCCGCACATCGACCAATATCTCAAATAATCCAAATAAAATTTTAAAGTGAATGGAGATCTCAAATTTAATCAAATCCAAATTAAATTTGATCTAATCAAACTGAAAGTCTAAGAGATTCTGCCAAATCCTCCCTTCATCAAATCAGGACCAGATTCATTGAACCAAATCAGATTAGATTTAATCAAATATTCAATTGGAACACAAAATATTTCCATCATTATCTACAAGGCAGGTGATCCACCCAATTTATGCCTCTAAATAGATGTCATGAGGCGTTATAGAGGGCATTTTTGGGGAGACCCAAGGTCAATTTAATATGCCTAGTGAGTTCATAAAAAACTAGCAAATTTGTCGTCGCCATACTGCTAAAAAAAACTAACGAACTGGCCATTGCCATACTTCTCTCATCTTTGTGAGAGAGTCAATAAGGGTCGAAGAAAATCTCATAGCTACGTGAGTAGCTCACAATTTTTGTAAAAAGACAGATGAATCTATAAATCTCTCTTCTCCTTTTCTCTTTTGATTGTAATTTTTTTCATTGTAATTTTTAGATCTTTGTAATTTAATATCAATGGCAATGAAGAGGAATCTAAAATTTCACCGAAAACAGGTTTTTGTCCTGTAAACCCACTTTACACCATGGATTTGTGGCCTTTGGGTAGAGAAGTGATCTACCTTGTGTCATTCCTTCTTATTATCTCGATCTCATCATCCATATCTTTTCTCCATTTGTCTTCTCAAGTAACCATGTCACAGCTCATTGGATCACATTCTGCAAGCAAGCAGAATAGTGTGTAATCCTCTATCATTACAACAGGCTCTATATCTTTGTACAAATCTCTTAAACTCCTTGTCCTCTTTGTAGCTCCCACTGAAGAGCTTGCTTTGCTTGAGATGGAGGAAGATGCTGATACTGGCGTAGATATCGATGTTGATGGAGCTAGACTATCAGGTGGATTTTGATATGGTTCATCTTGCATATCTTGTAAGTCATCATCATTATCTAAAAAAACATACCTTGGATGTTTTTATCATCACTACTTCATCGCCAATGAACTTCATCGAACTCCACATCTCTAGAGATAATCCTCTTCTTAGTGACTAGATTATAAAGTTTATATGCTTTTGCTCTCCTCTCGTACCCGATAAAGGTACACTTTTCTCCTCAAACATCTAGCTTCTTTCTTCTCTGTTCCGGGCTATGTGCATATGTAATGCACCCAAACACCTTCACGTGCTAACATTTGGCTTGATACTGCCTCATATTTCCAATGGCATCTTGAACGCTCTTTATTGGACAATGGTTAAGGAGGTAAACTACACAATCTACAACTTCCGCCCAATAAGTCTTTGGCAGGCACTTGCTCTTAAGCATGCTTCTTTACCATGTCAAGAGTAGTACAATTCTTTCGCTCTGCTATGCAATTCTATTGCAGTGTGTAGGCAACAGTAAATTAATAAATTGTTTCATACTGTTTGTTGAAGTTGTTGAATGCTTTCGAAATGTATTCTCCACCTCGATCAGATTGGAGCGCCTTGATATCGTAGGTGCTTTGCTTTTCCACTATTTTCTTAAATTCTTTGTATTTCTCCAATGCACCGACCTTTTCCTTCAAATAAATCTATGTGTTTTTATTATAATCATCAATAAAAGTAATATTCAACCAAGGAAATTGACTTTAAATGGTGTGGCGATGTTTGTGTGGACAAGTTGTAGTAGCTCGGTTGCTCTTTGTGACTTTCCAACTTTTAAACTTCTTTTGTGTTGCTTGCGCCTCATGCAAACCTTTGCATAGTCAGTTTAGATGGTTGATTTGTGGGAAGCCTTTCACTATTTTCTCCTTCCATAGAAGGCTCAGGTTACTGAATGTAAGATGCTTGAATCGTAAATGCCAAAACCAAGACTCATCCCGTATGATGGACTTCAAACACTTCACAGAATTGGTATGAATATTTAGGGTAAACAGTCTATTTCTGGACATGTTTACCTTTGTAATTACTTTATTTATGTTCTTAATATTAAAAGATAGTTCTTTCAATGTATGACATAGTCTCTCTCTAAAGTTTTTCCAATTGCGTAATACTTGAACATAATAAACATCAGGAATATACCTATTCTCACATGTCTTCATCTGAACTAGGTTTTCCGATTGATCACCAAAGGTTACCTAGCCTTGTACATTCTCGTTCAACTTGGTAAAGAGTCCCTAGATGCAACACATATGGTTGTTGGCTCCTGAATCAAGATACCAAATATTCTAAATCTTGCTCTCATTCTCCTTGTATGCTAGTAAGACTATAGGATTTTCTGGCTAATCTCTTATAGCAAAGTCGCTTCTTTCTGTTACTTAATTTGTTGGTTTCTCCCAATATTCATAACTTAGGTGGCCATGTTTTTTTGGATATGTAGCACTATATCTGAGATCTTTTTACTTGATGATGTCTTCCTTGTCCTTGTCCTCTTGTGCTACTTCCTCTTTCTTGACAGAATGATCGTTCACGATTTTCATCACAATTTTGATTTTCATGGCCTCCTTGATATTGCTTGCCACGTCCTTATTGAAATTTTGAGCCACCTTGGAAGGTGCCTCTACCTCTGTAACCTCCTCGTCCTCTATGACTATTTTCATTGATACTTATCTTGCACTTTAATGCTTGCTCCAAGATATTTCTTCTTAATTTGTATTAGCATTTATATCTTGTTCATAGACTTGCAAAGAATCTTGGAGCTCATCAATAGAAATTTTTGAAAGATCTTTAAACTCTCGTATTGTAGAAATAATATATTTAAATTTAGAGTCTAAAATTCTAAGTATTTTCTCCATGATTCCAAGTTCATCAATTTCTTTTCTTTTTCTTTTCATTTGGTTGGTAATAGTTTGGACTCTATTAAAATAATCAAATATTGATTCTGAAGCTTACATTTTTACATTTTCAGATTATGTTTTCAAAGCTTGGAGATGTAAATTCTTAGTTTTTCCGCACCTTAATATGGATTTTTGTAGAATCTCTCATACTTTTTTAGAGGACTGAGCATTAAAATTTTTCTCGAATGCTAATTCTTCAACACTTTGGTATACAGGGAACAAGGCTTTTTTATCTCTTTTTCTGAACTCCTTTAGCTCAGTCTTTTGACTGGTGCTGAGATTTATTTTAATAATAGTTGAGTCTGGTTCTGCATAATCATTCTCCACAAGCTCCCACAAGTCTTGTAAGTCGAGTAAGACTTTTATTTGAATGCTCCAATTATCGTAGTTGATCTTTGTCAATTTCGGGATCTGTGGTTGAATTATGTTTGCCATCTCGTATACAATCACCTCCTTGTTCCAACTCTTAAATCCAGCCATGGCAGAAAAGGTATTATCACATAGTAATCATCTAGACAGGACAAACACCACAATTGGAAAGGGTTCCACTTTGACGAACTCTTCAACGATCCCATGCAGTCTAAGATGTCTCTTATTGTTGACCAAGTATAACATCAATATGCTTAAACTCTTGGAAAGTCAGCTCTCCACTTGTTTTCCTCACCTTGGATAGCCCAGCGACGATGCGCCCATAACTTTCTAGTCGGCATGCTATCCTTGTTTGTCTAGCCCAAAACAGGAGAAGAGAAGGCTTTGTATATAAGTAGACCAAACGATAGCAGCTTTGAGCATCAAGCATTTGAGCACAGCTTGATAACATCTCAAAGAGGCAATGGCTTCAAAGCTCATGCTTGCTATTATCGTCATTGCTGCAGCCGAAGCCATCCTCCCCAATGTTGCTGAAGCCACAGCGTACGTGGTGGGAGGCGAGAAAGGCTGGAAACCTGGGGTCAACTACACTGAATGGGCGGCCGGGAAGGAGTTTTTCGTTGGAGACACCATTGGTATTTAGATCACTGATCGTTTGGTTACATATTTTGCAATGCGCAAGTGTATCTGCATCTCGATGCTTAGGTTTACATATTACCCTAATTGATATGATCTTAAACTGATCACTGCTTGTTGCAGCCTTTATGTACGAACCAGGATCTCACAATGTCTTCAAAGTGACTGGCCCTGAGTTTCAATCTTGCACAGTCCCGGCGAATGGCAAGCCCTTGACATCCGGCAATGATGTCATCACCCTCACTGAACCCGGAAAAAAGTGGTATCTCTGCGGGTTCACTGGCCATTGCGACGGCGGCCAGAAGCTCGTCATCAATGTGAAAGAGTCGTCTGGATCGAGCCCGCCCACGCCCTTGCCCACAACACCATCATCTCCCCAGACTGGCGCAGGATCAGCCATTTCGCCATATTCTGCCGTCTTCTTTGCTGCATCCGCATTCTTGATGAAGGTCTTCTTCATGTGAAGTAAAAGAGTGAGAAAAGGTCGGCATTGTTGTGTGTCCAAATAATGATAATAACGAGCATTCGGTACGTAATTACTAGGATCGGTCGGAGGCGTACGCAAGTGTCAGTTTTTTTTTTTCCCCTCTCTCCTTAAATTCAATGTGTTGGTTGTTAAAAGGTCTAAATGCTACGTGATTGATGTGAGATGAGAATTTTTTATTAAATGCAAGAGTATGATTTGTAGCGCTGAATTAACTTATTCAATCCACATAAATTAATACAACAGTTTTTCTTCAATTTTTAGTTAATGTATTAAAAAGTATAGGCTATCGATGTTGTCATGCAAAGTATAACCTATAAATTTAGAATAAATTGATAAACATGAAGTCAACAATACACTAGATAGCTCAATTATCTAAATCAACAACCCCAAAGTTATTCCAAGCATAGACTATCAAAACTCTATCCTTTCCATATATAATCTATCAAACAAACTTAATTGGAGTAAAGAATGAGATTAGTTACATATAAGCAAACAAGTTTTTAGTTTCCAAATTATCTTCCCAATTGATCTGCCAAATCAAGTTATCAATAATTATTAAAAAGATTTTAGAGAAATTGGTTAATTAGATTACTGAAAATCGCCTAACTTCATCTAATCCTAATTTACCTACTCATAAAACAATAAAAATATGCAAGATATGATAAAAGAACAAAAATACGATCTCTTATAGAAATATAGATTACAATGCAGAGTTGTTACATGGAGAAGAAAACACTTAAAACCTTTGATTACAATTCTTGAGTCAAAATTTGTCCTTTTTGGAGGTCCAAGACAAGAAGTCAATATTCCTTTAGGCCTATGATCTACAAAACCTTGTGACACATTAGATTATCCGAATGAGAAAGTTGGACTCGAAAGATCAAGCAAGATTTGAAGAATAATAAACTGATAATTTAGTTTGTCAAGTTTTGTAGAGTTATGTGCAACTTTCGCTGTTGTGTGAAGGATCAAGCAAGACAATGAATGAATTCAATTTGATGTTATTGCTACCACTCAAAAATCATCATGACAGGGATACAACTTTAATCAACTGATGAAATCTATTATAATGTTGTAGAGCTCTGAAACATCTGGAAAATGATACCAAGATTAGCTTAATTGGAGTTTAGATGTTAGAGATTTCATCATTTCTAAAGGGCAGCACTTTCTAAGGTTCTAACTAGGGCAACTTATACTAAGATTAATTACAAGTCAGTAATTGATGACAACTTGAAATGTCATCGATTGCAACTTGAACTACCATTGATAGCACAGCTGCTGCGAATACCTTCCGCTGCAGGATTCACTACCGTTGCCAATTGCAATGCAAACTGTCATAGATGACATGATGGCATAACAGCTTTGTGAAGGTTTAATTTAGTCTCAATTTTGAAGGTTCTTTGATTAGAGTTTGTTACCAAACAGTCTGAAACATGGAAAGTTACTTGGATGAGTTGGTTAAGAATAGAATGGATAAGATTTCACTTTCTATTAGTTCTATGGCTGAGATTTTTTGAGAAGATGAATTTCAATTATAAAAAGAGATTGAAAAAAGGGATATTTTCTAGAGAAAAAGTTAGAGTAGACCTTAAAGGAAAAGGAGGAATCTGAAGAGAGTTTTCGAGCCTCTTCTTCAACATTAATAAGCCTTTGCAAAGGCACGCTTCAATACCAATTAGATTGTTATGGGTGTTATAACGAACCTTCATCACCATCTTCACTGTTCTTTTGTCACCATCTTTTGAAGACAACAAAAAAGGCTGTAAGATTTTTCTATTTATGTGCTTAATTGATATTAATTTGTGTTTCAAACACTTTCTTTCACAATGTTTTCGATTGTGTGATTTTTTACTACATATTTGAGTGGAGTTTAATTGAGGCTACTAACTTTACTAAGGTTTATAGTTGTGTAGAATTGTTTGCAGAAATGACTAGTTTGGTAGACTAGTTGTGTAGAATTTTTTAACTACATATTGGTTGGCAAACTCAAATTCAAAATTAAACTATTTATCTAATTTTAAGTTTCGGATCATGAATTGCCATTCCAAATGCTGATGGAATGTGGAGAGAAAAATAAAATGATAAAATAAATGATCTCAATATTATTTTATTATGAGAATATTATCACTCTTAATTTGAAATACTAGTGTTACAACGCCTCACTCTTTTAATTCTCTCGTAGGCTTCAATTGCCTTTTTTACTACTTCTGACTTCTCTTGCAACTTCCTACTTCTCACTATACACTCTCCTCTTATATCACTACTCTATTTATAGTGATTAAGCACAACTACTTTACCTACTAATTAACCTTTCACACTCAACTAACCACATTTTTCACATTTTACTTGCACAACATGCTTAAGCCTTTAATTTGTTTAAATGTTCACACTTAATTCATAACACACCAATTTTGATTGTGGACAACTTTGAACTTCAATGCCCACCTCAAACTTATTCACTATTCTAAGTCTTTTCTTGAGCTTCACAAATGATTACTTCTTCAACGGCTTGGTGAAAATATCGGCAATCTGATCTTCAGTCTTTCAATATATTAGCTTTACATTCATCTCGTTGACTTGGTGTTGGATAAAGAGGTACCTAGTCTCCATATACTTACTTCTTCTATGTGCCATTGAATTCTTGTCTAGTGCTACTGCAGAGTTATTGTCAATGAAGATTTCCATTGGAGCTTCTTGTTAGTGTGACAATTTCTTCATTTGACTCTTGAGCTATATAGCTTGACATGCACATGTTGATGCTGCTATGTGCTCTTCTTCACAACTTGAGAGTGTGATGACCAATTGCTTCTTCAATGACCAAGAAAATGTGTCTGTACCAATGTTGAACACATAGCTAGAAGTGCTCATTCTTTAACTAAATCTCCACCATAATCACCATCAGTGTAGCCGACTAGTTTTGGATCTTCACACTGTGTTTAAAATAAATCTTGATCAATATTTCTTTCGACATACCCAAGACTTATCTTGGCTTCCTTGAAGTGCTCTTGCCTCGGTTCGTCCATATATCTGCTCACCAGCCCTACTGCAAATATTATGTCGGGTAGAGTGATGGTTAAGCAGCGTAGGCTTCCGACTAAACTCTTGTATAGTATTGGATCAATAAAGCTCCTTGGTGATTCTTACCTTAGCTTCACTCCAACTTCAACAGGAGTTGTAACTGATGACTGTGATTTAAATAGGATACTCCCAGGTGCATAAGATCAAAAAGTAGTATAAGGGTAGTAATCTAAGATCATTCTCTCGAGAATCATTTGTTAATTATGTGACACTATAATAAATTACAATACTAAAATAAAAGCAAAAATTGAATTTTATTAATTAAACTAAAATTAAAAATGAAAAATTTATTTATACTAAAATTGTTTGTCAGATGGATATAACTTCCCCATAGGATAATTTACTGAGTATATTCATACCTTTTATCTCTGTTGCGTATATGCATGGTCTTCCTACAACCGGAAAATAATTCAATTAAGCACAATATATATAAAGTTGTAAACTTTCATACTTTGACTAATTTTCCTAGTTAAACCTGTATGAACTTTGAGTTTATCTAAGCATGAGAAATGAATAACAAAAATAAATGTTCAAAGTCTAAGTATACACTGTAGCTAAAAAGTCTATAATATATCAAGAACTGAGCAATGAATATATCGTCAAAGAATAAAGCGTCAAAAACTCAAAATCATATTTAATCCTTTCAAAGATAGTAGAGAATCAAAAATATCAATTCCACAAAAAACAATTAAAATCCATAAGCATATAAGAATACATACCAGTAAATCACCTAGGGTTTGTTATTTCATCTGATCCAACTCAGGAATTTAGCCACTCGTACTCATCATATCCATGAATAAAGAGAGAGAATTCTTTTATTGATTTTTATGAACTAGTGCAAAAACTAAATCTTGAATACAAAACTCTATATTATTCTCTCTCAAACATTGCTAAGCATTACAAAACTTGAGATCATTGGCTATTTATAACCTTACAAAACTCTAATAGGAATTCTATTTACAAGAAACTCTTAATTCTTCTAAAAAAATCTCTAGAAATTAAGTCTACAGCCGCTTCCTTCGACGGACCTATTGATGGCTATTCTCGGACATGTCTTTTACAAAACTTCCCCATAGGATAATTACTGAGTATATTCATAACTTTTATCTCAGTTGAATAGATGCATGGTCTTCCTACAACCAAAAAATAATTCAATTAAGTACAAAATATATAAAGTTGAAAACTTTCATACTTTGACTAATTCTCCTAGTTAAACCTATATAAACTTTGAGTTTATCTAAGCATGCGATATGAATAACAAAAATAAATGTTCAAAGTCTAAGTATACACAGTAGCTAAAAAGTCTATAATATATTAAAAACTAAGTAATGAATATATCGTCAAAGTATAAAACATCAAAAACTCAAAATCATATTTAATCATTTCAAAGATAGTAAAGAATCAAAAATATCAATTCCACAAAAAACAATTAAAATCCATAAGCATATAAGAATACATGCCAGTAAACCAACTAGGGTTTGTTATTCCATCTGATCTAGCTCAAGAATCTAACCACTCGTACTCATCATATCCATGAATAAAGAGAGAGAATTCTTTTATTGATTTTTATGAGCGAGTGCAAAAACTAAATCTTGAATACAAAACTCTATATTATTCTCTCTCAAACATTGCGAAGCATTACAAAACTTGAGATCATTGGCTAGTTATAGCCTTAGAAAACACTAATAGGTATTTTATTTACAAGAAACTCTTAATTCTTCTAAAAAAAATCCACAAATTAAGTCTGTGGTCGCTCCTTTCAACGGACCTCTCGATGGCTGTTCTCGGGCATGTCTTTCAGTCAGTGACTGTCGACAGTAGGACTCTGGTTATCGACAACTATTCCTGAAAATGCACAGTTCCGAGTTGATATTTGAGATACGCATCGATACTTCGATTTTCTTGCATATAAAACCCTACAAAAACATTAAAAAGCACTAGAAAAATATCATAGTGAGGAATTTGATTAATAAAAATAATTTTTTATTAATTTCTTATATTAATTATCAAAACTGAATTACACTTGCATAAAATAAACTAAAAATATTACACTTTTCAAGCGTAATCAATTGGGGCAGTTACTCAGTAACTTTCTAGAGAATTTTCTATGCATACTTCTTTTGAGAAGTGAAAATTCCTTTCACTAATTGTGACACCTCTATTCTAAGAATGTAGGACATTTCTCCAATATATGTCATCTCGAACTCCATGACCATGTTCTTCTTGAATTCCTAGAACTTCATTAGATTGTTACTGGTGACAATTATATCATCCACATAGAGACGTACAATTATTATGTCTCTATCTTCCTTCTTGCTGTATAGAGAACAATTATGCAAACTTTGTTGAAATCCATTTTCTTGAAAATATGCATCAATTCTCCCATGCTCTGGGTGCCTGTTTCAAACCATATAATGCCTTCTTCAGCTTGTAAATTTTATCTTTCTAATTTACCTTCACATACCCGGTCGTTGCTCAATGTAGGACTTCTTCTTCTAGATAGCCAATGAGAAAAGCTGACTTCGCATCTATCTGATCGATTTGGTTTTGTGTTGCCAATACAATAATGAGTCAGATGGTATCGATCCTTGCAACTGGTGCATATACTTCTTCATAGTCAACTCCTTCTTGTTAACTATAGTCTTTTGCTATGAGTCTGGCTTAGTACTTTTAAAATTTTCCATCTTGATTGGTTTTGTTGACATGAAAAAAAATCATGAGGAGGGGCCCCACATCGGCCAATATCTCAAAGAATCCAAATGAAATCTTAAAGTGGATGGAGATCACACATCTAATCAAATCCAAATTAAATTTGATCTAATCAAACTGAAAGTCTAAGAGATTCTGCCAAATCCTCCCTTCATCAAATCAGGACCAAATTCATTGAACCAAATCAGATTGGATTTAATCAAATATTCGATTGGATCACAGTATATTTCCATTCTTATCTACAAGGCAGGTGATCCACCCAAGTTATGCCTCAAAATAGATGTCATGAGAGATTATAGAGGGTATCTTTGGGGAGACCCAAGGACAATTAATGTGCCTAGTGCGTTCATAAAAAACTAGTAAATTGGTCGTCGTCATGCTGCTAAAAAAAAAAAAACTAGCAAACTGGCCATTGCCATGCTGCTCTCATCTCTATCGGAGAGTCAACAAGGGTTGAAGAAAACCTTTAAGCTACGTGAGGAGCCACTATTTTTGTAAAAAGGCAGATGAATCTATAAATCTCTCTTCTCTTTTTCTATTTTGATTGTAATTTTCTTTTCATTGTAATTTTGAGATCTTTGTAATTTAATATCAATGGCAATGAAGAGGAATCTAAAATTACACTGAAAATAGGTTTTTGTCCTGTAAACCCACTTTACACCAATGGATTTGTGGCCTTTGGGCAGAGAAGTGATTTACCTTGTAACATTCCATCTTATTATCTCGATCTCATCATCCATATCTTTTCTCCATTTGTCTTCTCATGTAACCACGTCATAGCTCATTGGATCACATTATGCAAGCAAGCAGAATAGTGTGTAGTTCTGTATTATTACAACAGGCTCTATATCTTCGTACAAATCTCTTAAACTCCTTGTCCTTTTTGTAGCTCCCACTGAAGAGCTTGCTTTGCTTGAGATGGAGGAAGATGTTGATACTGGCATAGATATCGATGTTGATGGAGCTGGACTATCAGGTGTATTTTGATATGGATCATCTTGCATATCCTGCAAGTCATCATAATTATCTAGGAAAACATGCCTTTGATGTTTTTATCATCACTACTTCATCACCAATGAATTTCATAGAACTCCACATCTCTAGAGATAGTCCTCTTCTTGGTGACTAGATTATAAAGTTTATATGCTTTTGCTCTCCTCTCGTACCCGATAAAGAGACACTTTTCTTCTCAATCATCTAGCTTCTTTCTTCTTTGTTCTGGGCTATGTGCATATGTAATGCACCCAAACACCTTCACGTGACTAACATTTGGCTTGATACTGCCCCATATTTCCAATGACATCTAGAACTTAATGCTCTTTATTGGACAACGGTTGATGAGGTAAAATACACAATCTATAACTTCTGCCCAATAAGTTTTTGGCAGGCACTTGCTCTTAATCATGCTTCTTTACCATGTCAAGAGTAGTACAATTCTTCTGCTCTGCTATGCAATTCTATTGCAGTGTGTAGGAAACAGTAAATTAATGAATTATTCAATACTGTTTGTTGAAGTTGTTGAATGCTTTCGAAATGTATTCTCCACCTCGATCAGATCGGAGCGCCTTGATAGGGTAGGTGCTTTGCTTCCTTCAAATAAATCTACGTGTTTTTATTATAATCATCAATAAAATTAATATTCAACCAAGGAAATTGACTTTAAATGGTGTGGAAATGTCTGTGTGGACAAGTTGTAGTAGCTCTGTTGCTCTTTGCGACTTTCCAACTTTAAAACTTCTTCTGTGTTGCTTGTGCCTCATGCAACCTTCACATAGTCAGTTTAGATGGTTGATTTGTGGGAAGCCCTTCACTATTTTCTCCTTCCATAGAAGGCTCAAGTTACTGAATTCAAGATGTTTGAATCTTAAATGCCAAAACCAAGACTCATCTCTTATGATGGACTTCAAACACTTCACAGAATTGGTATGAATATTTAGGGTAAACAGTCTATTTCTGGACATGTTTACCTTTGTAATTACTTTATTTCTGCTCCTAATAGTAAAAGATAGATCTTTCAATGTATGTCATAGCCTCTCTCTGAAGTTATTCCAGACTTAAAATATTATTGTGTAATACTTGAACATAATAAACATCAGAAAGATACATACTCTCACCTATCTTCATCTGAACTAGGTTTTTCGATTGATAACCAAAGGTTGCCTAGCCTTGTACATTCTCGTTCAACTCGGTAAAGAGTCCCCTAATGCCACACATATGGTTGTTGGCTCCTGAATCAAGATACCAAATATTCTGATTTTTGCTCTCATTCTCCTTTTATGCTAGTAAGACTATAGGATTTTCTGGCTAATCTCCTATAGCAAAGTCGCTTCTTTCTTTTAATTAATTTGTTGGTTTCTCCCAATATTCATAACTTAGGTGGCCATGCTTTTTGGATATGTAGCACTATATCTGAAATTTTTTTACTTGATGATGTCTTCCTTGTCCTTGTCCTCTTGTGCCACTTCCTCTTTCTTGACCGAATGATTGTTCATGATTTTCATCACAATTTTGATTTTCATGGCCTCCTTGATATTACTTGCCACATCCTCGTTGAAAGTTTGAGCCGCCTTGGAAGGTGCCTCTACCTCTGTAACCTCCTCGTTCTCTATGACTATCTTCATTGATAGTTATCTTGCACTTTAATGCTTGCTCTAAGTTTTCTTCTTGATTTGTATTAGTATTTATATCTTGTTCATAGACTTGCAAAGAATCTTGGAGCTCATCAATAGAAATTTTTGAAAGATCTTTAAACTCTTGTATTGTAGAAATAATATATTTAAATTTAGAGTCTAAAATTATAAGTATTTTCTCCATGATTCCAAGTTCATCAATTTCTTTTCTTTTTCTTTTCATTTGGTTGGTAATAGTTTGGACTCTATTAAAGTAATCAAATATTGATTCTGAAGCTTGCATTTTTATATTTTCAAATTCTGTTTTCAAAACTTGGAGACGTAAATTCTTACCTTTTCCGCACCTTGATAAGGATTTTTGTAGAATCCCATGCTTCGTTAGAGGACTGAGCATTGAAATTTTTCTCGAATACTAATTCTTCAACACTTTGGTATATAGGGAACAAGGCTTTTTTGTCTCTTTTTCTGAACTCCTTTAGCTCAGTCTTTTGATAGGTGCTGAGATTTGTTTCAGCAATAGGTGAGTCTGATTCTGCATAATCATTCTTCACAAACTCCCACAAGTCTTGTAAGTCGAGTAAGACTTTTATTTGAATGCTCCAATTGTCGTAGTTGATCTTTGTCAGTTTCGGGATTTGTGGTTGAATTATGTTTTCCATCTCGTACACAATCACCTTCGATTGGTTTGACTAGATCGAATTTTGCTCTGATACCTCTTTGATGGAAGGTAGAGAGAAAAGTAAGATGATAAAAGAGATGATCTCAATTTTATTTTAGTATGAGAATATAATCACATTTAATTAGAAATACTAGTGTTATAACACATCACTCTTTTAATTCTCTCTAAGGCTTTAATTGCTTTTTCTTACTCACTTCTACAACTTCTTACTTCTCACCATGCACTATTCTCTTACACTACTACTTTATTTATAGTGATTAAGCCCAACTATTTTACTTACTAATTAATCTTTGACACTCACCAAACCACATTCTTCACATTTTGCATGCACGACATACTTAACCCTACAATTTATTTAAGTATTCATAATTAATTCAAAATACATTAATTTTGACTATGGACTAGTTTAAATTTCAACAATTTCAAAATTTGGAAAGCTTTGACATAGAATAGGTAACCTCAGATACATTAGAGCATTTAGTAGAACTCAATATTCCTATCCCTAGGTTAAAAATTATCTTTAAAATGAATCCGAGTTGGGAACATCTCGGATCTCATAAAACTTCTTAAAAAGCACCAACTTCGGGCCACATTTAAGATGTGACCAAAATTTGATTGTTTTTTGGAAATATAAATAAATATATTTGTTTTTAAAAATAAATTTAAAATTAAAATTGGATTTTTTTTATACTAAATTGTTCATATTACTATTACTATTACTATTACTATTACTATTGTTATTGTTTGTATTATTAGTATTTAACTTTCTTTTCCCTGTGTGGTGGATTTAATGGGTAAGATATGCCTTTAATAGGTACTATGTACTTTTCGTTTAATTACTCCATCTTATATAGAAAGTGTGCCATATGCAGAATAACTAAGGTGTTTCCTTGGATTCTAATTTAGTCGGTTGTGTCGTCTTACTGAGCGGAGTATTTTAGATCCCAACACTCGGTAAGAACAGTGGATGGACAGTCCGCAAAAATACATCTGAGGTGGTTCTAGGTCCCTGACCTTCATATTGCAGGGTGCGTCACCGGTTCAGGTTAGGTGCCTGGTGTAGACACCTTAAAATAAATGAATAAATAAATAAATTATTAAGAAAGAAAAAAAAATTTAAAAAAAATTACGAGGATTTTCCCCGTGGGTGGGCCCGCAGGAGGAATCCCACGGTTGCACCCGCGGGAGATCTCCCGCGGGACACCCGCGGGAGGCTCCCGCGGGAGAGCTCCCGTGGGTGAGCACCCGCGGGAGATCTCCCGCGGGTGCTTCCAGCGGGAGCGATCCCGCGGGTGGGCACTCGCGAGAGTGATCCCGTAGGTGCAACCGCGGGAGGCTCCCGCGGGTGCAACCCGCGGGACAGCTCCCACGGGTGAGCACCCGCGGGAGATCTCCCGCGGGTGCCTCCCGCGGGAGCGATCCCGCAGTTGCCAACCACGGGTTATTTTTCGTTGTTTTCCGTTTATTTATTTCCTATTTATTTCGCTGATATCTCGTGATCCGATTTTTCAGGGATAATTTGAGTCGGATTTCGAGCGGATTCAGTCTATAAAAGAGAGAAATTAAGTCAGAGAAAGGACTTTTGGGGACGATTTCGGGCGAGCTCGTGAGATCAAGGAGCGAAGCAGAGCCACTCTCTTCCCGGTCAGACGGTCAACGGAGTGCACCAGTGAGGCTCCATCGCCACCCGAACCCACATAAAAAAAGAGAATAAATTAATATTCCTGTTCTTGTTATTTCTAAGATTTCTTTTGTAATTTCAATTTTCGTTGTAATCAAATAATTTTACAATGGAAGGAAAGATCCAAATTTTGAGTAAACAAGAACTGGCGACCACAGTGGGAGCCTCTCTGTTCACAACAGAGAATATGGTGGCGCAGTCTGATTTGGTAGCGATCAGATCTGTCGTTGAAACGCTGGTCGTAGAAGTCGACCAACAAAAATATGAGGAATTTCTTTCTTCCTCTGATTCGGAGCCGAGGCGTCATCGCCGGACGACGATGAAAAAAGGTGAGGCGTCATCGCCCACCGGAAATTAAAAGGCGTCATCGCCTATGAAAACTTACGAGGCGTCATCGCCCGTTGAAACTGACAAGACATCATCGTCTGTCAAGTATACGGCGTTATCTCCCGTTCCAAAGCCAAGCCAAAAGTCAAACCAGTCTCTGACCCGCTCCCAAAAGAGAAATTTAAGGCGTAAAACTCAACGAGCACACCTCAATCATATAGGAAAATTTGCAGAAAACTCCGGGACAGAAAACTCCGGAACGGTAGAAAACCTCGGAAGCAACCCCACGGGGCTTGCAACCACGGGTGGCAACCCGCGGGTTGCAACCGTGGGTGGCAACCCGCGGTTGCCTACCACGGGTGGCAACCCGCGGGTTGCAACCACCCGCGGTTTCCAGCCGCGGTTGCCAGCCGCGGGTGGCATCCCGCGGTTGCCAGCCGCGGGTGCCATCCCGCGGTTGCCAACCGCGGGTGCCAACCCGCGGCTTGCAACCACGGGTACGAACATGCAGTTACAACCGCGGGTTGCATCCCGCAGATACCACCGACGGGTTACGTTTAATGAACACAACTCTCATGTCTCTTTGAGCACGCCTATGGTGAGCACGCAACATGCACCAAGAATTTTAATCTTTTTATCAGAGGCGTGTTGGGCCCACACAACTAATCAGGCCAGTGTGCACTCCAGAAGAATCCGCAGAAGAGTTGGAGAACAATCTGATGCTGGAAAAGAGCTTAGCCCTGAAATATTGCAAACTCTCCAGTATTATGAACCAAATTTGCGACGCAAGAGGCGTCAAGATGCAAATAGAGAGGAGAAGATACCTTAAGATTTGAGAGAGTATCTCAATTGGAAGAAGAACTCCTCACAAAATACTCCTCACTGCCAATGCGAACAACTGATCTCAACTGTTCTATCAAACTGTCAATGCAACTCAAAACGATCCGTTTTTGAGCAAATCACTGAGCCCAAAAGAATACGGACGGTGAAAAAGGTGTTCTCTGGAACCGATCTACCTGCTGCCTCACCACGTATGGTTAATAAAGGCAAAAGGGCGGTCTGAAATAACCCTTCAGATAATGAGATCACTCCAGGGTTAAAAGGAGTTTTTACCGAATCAGAAGGCGTGCGCCTAGAAGAAATTTCTGAAAGGCTTGAGAGACAAGAAAAATGTCTCGAACAGCAAGAGGAGACTATAGGAGAAATGAAATAACTTTTGATTGAGTTGTTAGTTCAAACTAGAAAGAGCCAATCCTCGTCGTCTATTTTTGATCGAAAGGAAAGAAAACGGCCTGTCCAAATAAATGAGGACAGCGAGGATGAGAATGAAGAAATTCCTCCTCATTCAAGAGAGGAAGAGAAAGTGAAGGTTATTATCAACCCTCACGCAGAGAAAATAGAGAAGATGGAGAACCAACTACAAGCTCTTCTTCATCGCAAAAAGCTGCAAGAGGTGGGGGTAGTACGTCCTTATCCCATAGAATGGGAAACTGTACCTTATCCTGCAAAATATAAACCGTTGAATCTTTAGTCATTCGACGGTAAAAGTTCGCCGCAACAGCACATCTTCTACTTCCTGTCGCAGACAGGACATCTCATGGAGAATGATCCAACCCTGACTAAGATATTTGCGAGCACTTTAACAGGGCCCGCATTTACCTGGTTTATGCAGTTACCCCAAGGAACAATTAAATCATGGGCCGATGTAGAACGTGAGTTCTTAGCCCGATTGTTTGAAGATGATACTGAAGTCTCTATACTATCCTTGCTAGCAGCGAAGCAAGAGGAAGGCAAAACGGTCAAAGCTTATGTCGAGCGGTTCCGAGAACTTTCTGTTCGTTGCCCACATGGCATGACGCAGGACACGCTTGTGAAAACCTGCAGACATAACTTGTTGACCGATATCCTAGACAAGATCGGCTCGGTCGAATCCAAATCATCGAAAGATCTACTTAAGCAGGGTGAACATGCTGAAGATATACTTCAACGCCTCGAAAAGCAGCAGTCCGCAATCGGAGGCAGTACAAATGAATCTCCATTCCATTTTTCTCGTTCCAAAGGAAAGGACGTAATGGCAATGGCGGTAGAAAGCACACCGAAGAAGAAACCATGGCCAACTATAAGCAACACAGCAAAGTCGCTCAGGTTTCAAAAGTAGTATTCGTTCAAGGATGAACATACTACTACTATGTTCAATCTGCTCAGCAAACGTAAGATGCTTAAGTTGCCGGAAAGTAAGAGGTTTGAAGAAGTTGGGAAGACTAACGATCCGAATTACTGCCTGTACCATCGGATTGTAGGTCAACCCACAAAAAATTATTTTATTTTAAAAGACAAAATTCAAGCGCTGATTGACGCTGGAGCAGTTCAGCTCAAAGCTGAACAAAAAAGGAGTTAGAGCTAACTCCGACACATTTAATATGTGTGGTCTAAAGGTACTACTTGAGCTTACAACAATTCCCAAAACGAGCTCAGGGTGGTTAATTTAAATCCCATAACCTGCAAAAAAAAAGAAAAAAAAAATATATAAAAAAAAAAAACCAAAAATAAAAAAAATGAACTACCCAATGTCGACAAGGCTACGGGAAGAGAATAAATTTCTCGCCAACCCCAACATGCTGAGGGTAAAAAGCATGAATCACCCAAAGCCGACAAGGCTACGGGAAGAGAATAAATTTCTCGCCAACACCAACATGCTGGGGGTAAAAAGCATGAATCACCCAACGCCGACAAGGTAAAGGGAAGAGAACCAGCTTCTCGTCAACCCCATCATACTGGGGGAAAAAGTATGAACTACCCAATACCGTCAAGGCAAAGGGAAGAGAATAAATTTCTCGCCAACCCCATCATGGTGGGGGTAAAAGTATGAATTGCCCAAAGCTGCTAAGGCGAAGGGAAGAAGGAATGTTTGGCATCTAAGCCCAAAACCTTCGATAACTCACCATGCTTAGGGGAATAGTATGGCTAGCCCAACTCAAACGGTAGTTGGTAAAGGTAAATCAAACCTGTTGATAGCTGGGGGTTTGTTAAAAATCCCATGACAAATCTGTCACAACAGTACCTTATTCGAATATAAGGATACATCACTGCCCTAAGCTGCTAAGGCAAAGGGAAGAGAAAAAGTTTGGCATTTAAGCCCAAACAAAATTCTCGACAACTCACCATGCTGAGGGAAAGAGCATGGCTAGCCCAACTCAAACGGTAGTTGGTAAAGGCTAATCAAATCCGTTGATAGCTGGGGGTTTGCTAAAAATCTTAATTAGATAAATCTCTTGTCACGATAAGATTTCACCTCTGACAGCAAAACTTCCCTCGTCATTTTTTCTCCAGCAGAGTAAATGACACTCCAAAATATTTGTCAAGTTAAAATCATACCTCTGACATCATAATTCGAAATCAAATGAAATAAAATCCGATAAAATCTTTGTTAAGTAAAAATTTCACCTCTGACAGAAAAGAAAACTCACACTTCATCAAGTCCAATATTACAGCTTCTGATAAATTTGTTTTTGATATCATTAAGTTAAAAATTACCTCTGACGAAAATCATCTCCCTATCAAGTTAATAGTTACCTCTGATAGTCCGATTCCAAAGCTAAATATGTTAACCGTCACCTCTGTTTAGTCAGCTTGTTCCTATCACGACCAGATTCTCTGAATAGGTTAAGCTCCAAGACACGTTTAATGTCACATCTGTCTTTTCCTGATCCGTCATACTAGATGTCACTGAACGGTTAGGATTAAAAAAAGCACGTTAACATTATACCTCTGCTTGACCTAAAATAAGATGTTAACATCATACCTCTGCTTGTCATCTAATAAGCACGTTAAAATCATACCTCTGCTTGTTATTGAAAAATTGAATATGTTAACAGTTATCTCTGTCTACCAAATTCTTTAAAACGTCTGGTAGCCAAAATTAAAGAAACCAAAGTGTTTCGAAATTCAGTACGGCTCAATAAAGAACTTCAAAAACTTCGGAGGGGGTTATGTAGACACCTTAAAATAAATAAATTATTAAAAAAGAAAAAAAGAAAAGAAAAATAAAATAAAAAAAATTAGGGGGATTTTCCGCGCGGGTGGGCTCGCGGGAGGAATTCTGCGGTTGCACCCGCAGGATTTCTCCCGTGGGACACCTGCGGGATTTCTCCCGCGAGTTGCACCCACGGGAGAACTCCCGTGGTTGCAACCGCGGGAGAACTCCCACGGATTGCACCCGTGGGAGGCTCTCGCAGGTGCAGCCTGCGGGAGAGCTCCCGCAGGTGAGCACCCGCGGGAGCGATCCCGCAGTTGCCAACCGCGGGTTATTTTTCGTTATTTTTCGTTTATTTATTTCCTATTTATTTCGCTGATATCTCGTGATCCGATTTTTCAGGGATAATTTGAGCCGGATTTCGAGCGGATTCGGTCTATAAAAGAGAGAAATTGAGTCAGAGAAAGGACTTTTGGGGACGATTTCGTGCGAGCTCGTGAGATCAAGGAGTGAAGCAGAGCCATTCTCTTCCCGGTCAGACGGTCAACGGAGTGCACCAGCGAGGCTCCATCGCCACCCGAACCCACATAAAAAAAGGAAATAAATTAATATTCCCGTTCTTATTATTTCTCAGATTTCTTTTGTAATCTCAATTTTCGTTGTAATCAAATAATTTTACAATAGAAGGAAATATCCAAATTTTGAGCAAACACCTGGTCCTGAACCGGTGACGCACCTTCAGATTACAACTTGAACTACCATTGATAGCATAGCTGCTATGAATACCTTCCACTGTAGGGTTCGCTGCCATTGCCAATGGCAATGCAAACTGTCATAGATGACATGATGGCAGAACAGTTTTGTGAAGGTTTAATTTAGTCACAATTTTGAAGGTTCTTTGATTAGAACTCGTTACCAAATAGTCAAAAACATGGAAGGTTACTTGGATGAGTTGGTTAAGGATTGATTGGATAAGATTTCACTCTCTATTAGTTCTATGGATGAGATTTTTTGAGAAGATGAATTTCAATTATAAAAGAGATTGAAAAAAGGGATATTTTCTAGAGAAAAAGTTAGACTAGACCTTAAAAGAAAAGGAGGAATTTGAAGAGAGTTTTCGAGCCTCTTCTTCACCATTAATAAGTCTTTGCAAAGGCACGCTTCAATACTAATTAGATCGTCATGGGTGTTATAATGAACCTTCATCACCATCTTCACTGTTCTTCAGTCACATTTTTTGAAGATAACAAAAAGGGCTATAAGATCTTTCTATTTATGAGCTTAATTGATATTAGTTTGTGTTTCAAACTATAACTATCCAAAACCATACTTGTTAATTAATTATTTACTTACGAAATTTTTTGTATGGCTATTTTAATATATTTGTGTATAATTTCAAAATAGATTTACCAAATTATTTTTATCAAATTATTTTAAAGCTATAAATAAATTCTTATATTTCCCCTAAAACCCATTAATTATATGCAAGTCCAAATTTGCTTGGCCCAAACTCAAAAAAATAAAATAAAATAATAAGGTAATAATAATTATTATAATAATAATAATTAAAATTTAAGCCATTATTTCAATTCAAAACAAATTAAAATCAATCACTACGTTAACTTTTATTTTGTAATAATGAAACAATAACTTCCACTTTGAATCTTGAAAATTACTTCTATCATTCAATTCCAAAAATCAATATTAATCAATTCTATTAAATTGCTATTTGACTCATTTAAATTTAATTTTAAAATTACCATTAAAAATTTGTAGTCAACTACAATTATGAATATTTGACCAATTTGAAAATATATCCATAAAAACCTTCTAAGTCAATCCTATTTTATAGCCTTTGACTTCAAATTTTCCTCCTAAAATTCTCTTTAATTCCATTAATCCTTCCCCTAAATCTCTCATTTTAAATCCTATTTAAATCTCTCTAATCTCCATGAGTTTCTCTTGAACATACCTCTTCAAACTCTCCCTACAACACCCAGCTGACTTGCACACCTCTCATTCTCTCCACCTTTGACGACCATCGGAGCACAACTATCTGTCTTTTAAAATGACGTCGACTGGTAGAGCACCATCGATGGCCAATAGCAACAATTAGCGCCGATAGGAATCTCACCGACTGCTAAGACGTTGCCACCCACTGACTGCCAATGACCACAGGAGGAGCCACTTTGGGAGTGCTTTCTACTACCCAGATGCACACTGCCTCACCTGAGCCACCCCTTCTGTTAGAGCACCTCTCGCCGGAGCACACTCACTAGAGCACCTCCTTCTGTTCCTTAAGAATTCATCAGGTAGGAACTATCCCCTTCCTTAATTAGATTATGTCTTATTAAATCTAGGTAGAGACCATTCTAATAAGAATTTAATTAAAATCTACATCTTCAACTTATAGACCCAATAACATGATTTTCCTATTCATTTCATTGTTTCATATTTATCAGCTTTTAATAACTAAAAACGAACTTCTTACATGCTTTAACAATTCAAGAAAATTTCCTAAAATACAAAATTTCAAATTTAATTATTTTAATATTTTCGTAATGATTTCTTATATACATATTAACTTCGATCAGAACTTGAATGAGAAGTTATTTGATGAATGCAATTTTAGGCCAAAGTGAGTTTCTTCTCGAACTCACTTTTCCATGCACCATTCCTATTAGATAGTAATAAATTATGTTTGAATTTTATATAATTTTTTATTTATGCCATGATTTAAGTTATTGTTTACATCAACAATGACTATTTACATAGCTTATATCTTATTTCTAAGAATTATCTCATATATAATTTGATTATCTTACAAACTTTATTCAAATGAAGCATATGTTATAATTTGACAAAAAAATAAATAGTAAATGGAAACGCTAATTGATGATGGTGATAATTGTAATGTTGTATGGTAACGGTGTCTAAAAAAGAGTTCTAAAAGAAAGTGGTTATTTAGTTAAACAACGTGCTTGTACAGAAAATCTCTCACTTTCTTATTCTTGCATAGTTGTGTGTCATTATAAGATGTAGTCAGAAATTCCTAAAATTAGTGGTTGAAATTTTGATAACATGTTACAATTAAAAAATCTCTTTAAGAATCACTGAACTATAATAAACTTGAACTACATTTGAACTCAAACTGAATCAAGATTATGTTGATTGGAAATGTATTGTACTGGACTTGACATGATTTTAATAACTATAAATAATATTGGGTTGGAAACATGATATGAAAACTGTATTTTGGCTATACTGTTAAGTTATACAACTGATTTTTGCGTACACCATGGATGCATGGTGATTAGTTGGATCGCATCATTATACTTCTGTTGCTATTGTGCAGGTTTGGATTAGCTCCGGATAATTATGTGACTATTTTTTTATATATGTATGGAAGACAATCTAAACACGGATATAAAGTATCACTTAGATTCTCCAATAATACATAACATTTTAAATTAAAACACTTGACATGTAGACTAGATAATAATTGTAATTATAATAAAAAATATGAAGAACTTAGTTAATAAATTACTTCATGTTCTATATTTACATTCATAGGCATTATGCATGCCTAATTCAGTTATTCTTATCTTTATTTTTTTTATAGTAGTAATACTTATTTATTTGGTCACGATCTAACGACCTTAGTATGCATGTCCAGATTTTGATATAGATTCGATGGAGCAAATTAAATATTTGGTGGAGTAGCTGAAACTAGTATATGACCTTAATTTCCTTTCAGTTTTGAACATTGTTATTTTAAATTGCTTCTGCTGTTAAAGTGTCATCTTTGTTTTTAGTTATTTCTTTATCTTTATTTTTATCATTATCCATTATAATCCAAATTTGTCCATATAATAAAAGTTCAATTTCTATTAAAATATTATTATGTATTTAATTGTGGCAATGACAACATCTTTTCATAAGTATGCTGTCGAACAACTCGGCTATCCAGTGTTCCAAACGCCGCACAATTTTTTTGATTGGGTGATTTTCTATTACATATTTGAGTAGGGTTTAATTGAGGCTATAACTTTACTAGGGTTTATAGTTGTGTAGAATTGTTCGCAGAAATGACTACTTTGATAGACTAGTTGTGTAGAATTTTTTTTTACTACATTTTGGTTGGTAAACTCAAATTCAAAGTTAAATTTTTTTATCTAATTTTTAGTCTAAGGTAGGGAATTGTCATCCCAAATCCTGATGGAATGTGGAGAGCAAAATAAGATGATAAACGAGAAGATCTCGATTTCATTTTAGTATGAGAATATAATTACACTTAATTTAAAATATTAGTGTTACAATACCTTTCTCTTTTAATTCTCTTTTAAATTTTAATTGCCCTTATTTACTACTTCTCACTTCTCTTACAATTTCTTACTTCTCACCACACACTCTTCTCTTATACCACTACTCTATTTATAGTGACTAAGCCCAACTATTCTACCTAGTAATTAACCTTTCACACTCATCTAACCATATTCTTCACATTTTGCATACACAACATGCTTAAACCTACAATTTATTTAAGCGTTCACACTTAATTCAAAATACATCAATTCTTACTATGGACAAGTTTGAACCTTAACACTCCCCTTCAAATTTGTTCACTGTTCCATGTCTTTTCCTTAGCTTCACACTGTCTTAGTGGCTTAAAGAAAATATCTGCAATCTGATCTTCATTCTTGCAATATATTAGCTTTACATTCATTTTCTTGATTTGGTGCTGGATAAATTGGTACCTGGTCTCTATATGATTACTTCTCCTATGTGCCACTAGATTCTTAGCTAGTGCTATTGTAGACTTGTTATCAATGAAGATCTCCGTTGGAATTTCTTGTTGGTGTAACAATTCCTTTATTAGACTCCTAAGCCATATTGCTTAACATGCACATGCCGATGCTGCTATGTATTCCGCGTCACTACTTGAGAGTGCGATGACCAATTGCTTCTTTGATGACTAAGAAAATGTTGTTGTCCCAATGTTGAACACATAGCCAAAAGTGCTCGTTCTTCATTTAAATCTCCACCATAATCACTATCGGTGTAGCCTACTTGTTTTGGATCTTCACACTGTGTATAAAATAAACCTTAATCATTACTTCCGTTGATATAGCTGAGAATTCTCTTGGCTGATTTGAAGTGCTCTTACCTTGGTTCATCCATATTTCAACTCACCAGTCCTACTGCGAATGTTATGTTAGGTCTGGTGATTGTTAAGTAGCGTAGAGTTCTGTCTAAACTCTTGTATAGTGTTAAATCAATAAAGCTCCTTGGTGATTCTTGCCTTAGCTTCATTCTAAATTTAGCAGGAGTTGTGACCGGGTCATAATTACTCATGTTAAATTTCTGGAGAATTTACTTTGCATACTTCTTATGAGAGACAATTTTTTTTGTTCTTCTCTCATGCCTGATATTTTTTTATCGTCACTGCTCTATCTCTAATGATCTTCTTCATCGAACTCAACATCTCTAGAGATAATCCTCTTCTTGGTACTGGATTGTAAAGTTTATATGATTTTGTTCTCCTCTCATGCCGAATAAAGATATACTTTTTTCCTTGATCATCTAGCTTCTTTCCTCTCTGCTTTGGGATATGTTCATATGCAATGTACCCAAACACTTTCAAGTGGCTGACTTTTGGCTTGATACTGCTCCACATTTCCTGTGGCATCTTGAACTTAACACTCTTTGTTGAATAATGGTTGAGGAGGTAAACTGCACAATCTACAGGTTCCGTCCAGTAAGTCTTTGGCAGGTATTTGCTCTTAAGCATACTTCTTATCATGTTAAGAGCGGTACAATTCTTCCGCTTTACTATGTCATTTTGATGTGATGTGTAGGCAGCAATAAGTTAATGAATTATTCCATACTGTTTGTTGAAGTTGTTGAATACCTTTGAAGTGTACTCTCCACTTTGATTAGATTGGAACACCTTGATATGACAGCTGCTTTGCTTTTCCATCATTTGCTTCAATTTTTTGAATTTCTCCAATGCTTCGGCGTTTTCCTTCAAGAAATAAATCCATATTTTTCTACTATGGTCATCAATAAATGTAATAAAATGCCTATTTCCACCAAGGAAAATGACTTCAAATGGTCTATCAATGTCTGTGTGGACAAGTTATATTAGCTTTATTGCTCTTTGTGACTTTTCAACTTCAAAACATCTTATGTTTTTTGACCTTGTACAACCTTCGCATAGTTAGTTTGGATGGTTGATTTGTGGCAAGCCTTTCACCATTTTCTCCTTCCATAGAAGATTCAGGTCACTTAAAGCGAGATGCCCAAATTTCAAATGCCAAAGCTAGGACTCATCCTTTATGATGGACTTCAAACACTTTACAGGATTGGCATGACTATTTAGGATAAACAATCTATTTCTGGACATTCTTACTTTTGCAATTACTTCATTTTGCTCTTGATAGTAAGAGATTGATCATTCAAATGTATGTCATAGCCTCTTTCTAAAAGTTGTCCAAAACTTAAAATATTATTGCGTAATATTGGAACATAATAAACATAAGAAAGATATGTGTTCTCTCCTGTTTTCGTTTGAGTAACAATCTTCCCTTTTACCTTTAACTAGGATATTTGATTGATCACCAAAGGTGGCTTCGCTTTATACCTTCTTGTTCAACTCGGTGAAGAGTTCCCTGATGCCATATATATGGTTGCTGGCTCCTGAATCAAGATACCAAATATTTTGGTTCTCATAATCCTTGTATGCTAGCAAGACTGTAGGATTTTTTTGGTTGATCTCCTGGAGCAAAGTTGTTTCTTTTTGTTACTTAATTTATTGGTTTTTCCCAATATTCATAACTTAGGTGGCCACACTTCTTGCATATTTAGCGTTGTATCTAAGATCTGTTTACTTGATGATGTCTTCCTTGTCCTCGTCCTCTTGCGCCACATCCTCTTCCTCGACCGAATGATCATTTATAGTCTTCATCACGATGTTACTTTTCATGGTCTCCTTAGTATTGCTTGTCATGTTCTCGTTACAAATTTGAACCACCTCAGAAGGCACCTCTACCGATGCGGCCTCCTTGTCCTCTATGACTATGTTTATTGATAGTCATCTTGCACTGCTATGCTTGCTCCAAGTTTTCTTCTTGATTTGTATTAGCATTTATATTTTGTTCATAGACTTACAAAGAATCTTGGAGCTCATCAATAGAAACTTTGAAAGATCTTTAGATTCTTGTATTGCAGGAATAATATATATAAATTTAGAGTCTAAAGTTCTAAATATTTTGATTCTCACTTTATCAATTTCTTTTTTTCTTTTCATTTGGTTGGTAATAATTTGGATTCTATTAAAATAATCAAATATTGATTCTGAAGCTTGCATTTTTATATTTTCAAATTCTGTTCTCAAAGCTTGGAGATGTACCTTCTTGGCTTTTTTCGCACCTTAATAAGATTTTTATAGAATTTGCATGCTTCTTTAGAGGACTGAGCATTGGAAATTTTCTTAAATGCTAATTCTTTAACGCCTTAGATTAAGAAACAAAGTTTTTTTTGTCTCTTTTTTTGCACTCCCCAGCTCAGTCTTCTGGATGATGCTGAAATTTGCTTCGATAGTAGTTGAGTCTGATTCTACATAGTCATTCTTCACAAGGTCCCACAAGTCTTGTGAGTTGAGTAAGACTTTCTTTTGAATGCTCCAATTGACGTAGTTGATTTTTATTAGATTTGGGATTTGTGGTTGAATTATATTTGCCATCTCATGCCCAATCGCCATTAATTGGCCCGACTAGATCGAACTCTGCTCTTATACCACTTTTATGGAATGTGGAGAGAAAAGTAAGATAATATAAGATATTATCTCAATTTTATTTTATTATAACACTCTTTTAATTTTCTCTTGGGCTTCAATTGTCTTTACTTACTACTTCTCACTATTCTTACAACTTCTTATATCTCAATACACACTCTCCTCTTACACTTCTACTCTATTTATAGTGACTAAGTCCAACTATTCTATCTATTAATTAACCTTTTCACACTTATCTATCTATTTGCATTCTTTACATTTTGTATGCACAATATTTTTAAACCTACAATTTGTTTAAATGTTCACACTTAATTCAAAACATATCAATTTTGACTATAGATAAGTTTGACCTTCAACAAATCAAAAATTTGAAAAGCTTGAACCTAGAGTAGGTAACCTCGCATTGATTACAGCATTTAGAAGAACTCAAGGTTCCTATTAAAAATTATCTCAAAAGTGATCCAAGTTGGGAACTTGTAGAACTTCTTCAAAAAGCACCAACTTCAGGCCACATCTATGATATGACCAAAATTTGATTACTTCGTCAACTTATAGAGCGATTCCAAGAGAGAAATAGAGATTTGCATATGGTATTTATTGACTTAGAGAAAAACTATGATAAGCTTCTACGAGAGATACTTTGGTGGACACTGATGAAGAAAAGAGTTCCTATCAAGTATATCGACATAATTAAGGACATGTATGATGGAGTAGTGGCCAATGTCAGAACATGTGGTGGTTTAACAAGTGATTTTTCTATCACAATTGGATTGCATCAAGGATCTGTATTGAGTCCATTCTTATTTTCTATAATGATAGATGAGCTTACTAAAGCCATTCAGGATGAGATACCTTGGTTTATGCTATTTGCTGATAATATTGTCTTAGTTGATGAGACAAGAGCAGGGGTAAATGCCAAGTTAGAGTTATGAAAGCATACATTAGAATCTAGAGGTTTTAGATTGAGTAGGTCTAAAATAGAGTATATGGAGTGTAAATTTAGTAAACGACGGACTATAGACTATAGTGTTGTAAAACTAGATAGGCAAGAGATACAATGAGGAGTCAGTTTAGATATTTAGTTTCTATTATTCAGAATAATGGAGAGATCGATAATGATGTTAACCATAAGATACAAGCTGGCTGGTTGAAATGAATGAGAGCAACGGGAGTTTTATGCGACCGTAACATTCCATTACGATTGAAAGAAAAATTTTATAGGACTGCTATTAGGCTAGATTTATATGGTACGGAATGTTGGGTTATAATAAAACGTCATTCACAGAAAATAAGTGTAGCAGAGATGCGCATGCTCCATTGGATGTGTGGCAACACTAAGAGAGATAAAGTGAGAAATGAAAATAATCATGCTAAAATGGTGTAGCTCCCATCGATGAGAAGATGCGAGAAAATCACTTACGATAGTTTGGTCATGTGCAACGTAGGTCTACATGTGCACCAGTTCGAAGAGGGGAGTTTATCAATGTAGGACAAGTTAAAAAAACGAAGGGAAGACCGAAAAAAATATGGATGGAAGTGATACGCAAAGATATGGAGTCTAGAGATTTAAATAAAGAGATATTACTTGATAGAAATGAATGGAGAAGGAATATCAAAGTGATCGATCCGACGTGATTCTTTTTTTGGTTCATGTAGCTTACCCCAAATACTTGGGATAAAAGGCTTAGTTGCTGTTGTTGTTGTTGTATTTGTTTTAAAAGTAAAACAAAAGTTAAAAATTAGATTTTTTTTTTTTAACTAAATTTTTCTTATTATATTACTACTACTATTGTTATTGTTAGTATTATTAGTATTCAACTTTCTTTTTTTAATGTGTAAGATAAGTAGATAAGATATATACAGATTTAATTATTTTCCATGATTGGAGACTCAATCTATCACTTGGCATCTGGAAAAGGCAAGCTCGTTTCCGAACCATTGGCTTAACAAATATTTTTAACTTTTGTTGAGTCTACATGCCTATTTTAGTAGTTTGGCAACTTTCAGTGGAAATATGTCCCTCTATATCTTTTGTATAAATAAGTCAACCCGTTAATTAAATTCCCCCCACACACACACCACCCCACACACACCAGGCCGCCCCCCCCCCCCCCCCCCCCCCACCAACACACAATCAGTCTCGCTCCAATGCAAGTTTTATTAAGTCTTTGACAGGTATCGATCTACTTTTGTTTAATTATCCTATCTTCAATAGAAAGTGTGCCGCATGCAGAATAATCAAGGTGTTTGCATTCGGTCTAATATAGTCAGTTCGGTCGCCTTACCGAGTGGTGTACTTTGATCTAGCTCTTAAATCCAGCCATGACAGAGAAAATTATCACATAGTAATCAAACGCTACAACTTGAAAGGCTTCCACTTTGACGAACTCTTCAAGGATCTCAAGCAGGCTAAGATGTTTCTTGTCGTTGACTAATTAAGTCTGCTCTCTACTTGTTTTACTCACCTTGGATAGCCCAACGACGATGCGCCCGTAACGTTCTAGTCCGCATGCTATCCTTGTTTGTCTAGCTCAAAACAGATGAAGAGAAGGCTTTCTATATAAGTAGACATGTTGGGGATCTTATCCCCATCGAGATTGTAGAGATAAAGAAAACAATACAACACAAGAAAAACACAAGAATTAATGTGGTTCAGCCGACCAAGTTCGCCCTACGTCCACGGGAACAACGAGAGAAATATCCATTATGAGAAAAAAGGTTACAAGAAGAGATCCAAATATCTCTCTACCTCTCGCATCTATAATAATAGAATCATATCCCTCAGCCAATTGCTCTCCAATTACTCTCTACTCTCTCATATCGCATACAAGAGATATATATAGTGTTCCTATCCTAATCCCATTAGAATAGCACTATCACCATATAATTGGTGTTCCAATCCAATTAGAACTCTGGTCTTCTAACCCAAGTCCAACTGAGACTTCTTGTGATTCTTGATCACATCTGGATACTCAACGGATGCGAGACACAAACCCAACAAGACAAACGATAGCATCTTTGAGCATCAAGCATTTGAGCGCAACTTGATAACATCTCAAAGAGGCAATGGCTTCAAAGCTTATGCTTGCTATTATCGTCATTGCTGCAGCCGAAGCCATCCTCTTGAATGTTGCTGAAGCCACAGCATATCTGGTGGGAGGCGAGAAAGGCTGGAAACCTGGGGTCAACTACACTGAATGGGCGGCCGGGAAGGAGTTTTTCGTTGGAGACACCATTGGTATTTAGATCACTGGTTGTTTGGTTATATATTTGACAATGCGCAAGTGTATCTGCATCTCGATACTTAGGTTTACATATTACCCTAATTGATATAATTATAAACTGATCACTGCGTGTTGCAGCCTTTATGTACGAACCAGGTTCTCACAATGTCTTCAAAGTCACTGCCCTGAGTTTCAATATTGCGCAGTCCCCACCAACGGTGAGCTAAATGTGATTTGCTCTACATCGAGATAACTTCTAATCACACTGTCGATTCAGTTAGTAACATCTTGCACCCCATTCTTGTTATTTGCATATAGACTTGGAAAATTTATTGTTACTTATAATTTGCCATGAGATTATTTGTGTGTTACATTATATTGCATAAATAGAAATTGCATTTCCTCGCACCTAGCAAATTTTGGACATTCGAATATCTTATTTGATCATATAATCACGCATTTAGTTTGTGTCTAGGATTTTGCATATTCATCTGTGTGCTTTATTGCAACTGCATATAGATAATTATTGCATGCTTCGTAGTGGAAAAATTTTTAGAGAAGTCATGGATCTTACTGAGGTTTTAAATAAATTAAATGAAATAATGGACACTAATAAAAAAACTTCAAACTAGTTTAGATGTAATAAATACACATTTAGATAATTTAGAAACACAAGTCAATGAGCAAAAACCTGCTGAAAATAATCAGAAGAATGAAAGTAGACAAGGAAGATATCATAATATTGAAAGAAATAATAAATTTGAGGATGAACATCCACACGATGATATCACACGTAAAGTTAAAGTAGATGTTCCCTTTTTTGATGGCACTTATGACCCTCAACGTTTTTGTGATTGGTTAGCGGATATGGACCATCTTTTTGAATGGTATGGGATGTCTGAAGCCCGAAGAGTCCGTTTCACTAAATTAAAATTACAAGGGTCAGCTAAAATCTATTGGATGTCAGTTGAGAGACGGTTAGCAAGAGAGCGACAAGAAACAATTGAAACATGGTTTGAAATGAAAGAAAAACTTAGAAAGAAATATCTTCCTCCAACTTTTAAGAATCGTCTTCTTGACCAACTGTCTAATCTAAAGTAGGGAAACATGAGTGTGACTGAATATATGCACAAATTCGATGAGCTCTTAGTGCAATGTGATATTCAAGAAGACAGTCGTTTAACTCTTTTACGATTTCGCACTGGACTTAAACCCGAACTCAAGCGAGAAGTGCTTACACACTCTTTAGATTCTGTTGAGGATGTATTTCAGTGCGCTCTTAACTATGAGGCATATTTGCGTACACCCTTTGATAAAAAGTCCACTTTCAGAACTGCGGAGTATCCTAAGAGACAATCTGACACTAATGCTACAAATTTTAATACTGTCCCTAAGGATACCAAAGGTAAATCAGTCGCTAGTGAGTCATCAAAACCAGCCACAAAACAAACTGAGTGCTTCAAGTGTTGTGGTTTTGGTCATTTTGCTTATCAATGTCCTACAAGAAATTTGTTAATAAATGAGATTCATAATACAGATGATAGTGAGACTGAAGAAGAAATTTACGAACCGCAAGGAAATTTTAGTGATGTTTGTTCGCTGCAAAAGTTTCTTTGCTTCCTTCCATCGAATACAGCTTAGATTACAATGAAAGTGAACAAGATAAAAAGAGAACAAACGAGATGATCTTATATTTCAATTTCTCTCTTTTACAATAATCGTGGGATCAGTGGCGATGGGATCTATAATAGTTCCTGTTGACGATCGGTACGTCGAACTTCTTCTCTTTTGAAGAAATCGGCTAGCTGTAGACGATCTTCTTCTCTGTCTTTTCCGAACTCGAGGCTCTCTCGCGTACTTGAATTCTTCAAGAGGATGGTGACCACAAAAAGGCTTCAAGGCTCTCTCGCGTACTTGATTTGCCGTAGGATCAACTCAGCTGAGAAGAAGAAAGGAGATGATCTCTGATCTCTGGATTGCCGAAAAGAAGAAGAAGACCAAAGCCCCAAAGAAAAGACCCCTAGGGTTTCACCAGGAAGGTATTTATAGCCCCAGGAAGATTTGAGAGTTTCTATCTGAATAGAATTTGCTCTCATCAAGGATTCCAATCAAATATCTAATATTGATTTAAATCTCTTAATTTAGAATTCTGATTGGACTTGATTTGGTATTTGGATAAGCCCAAATCATAATCTCAATCAACTTGAGATTCTGGTTATCTGCTCACGCGGAGCTTTAATCGTATCAAAACGCGGCGCTAAATAACCATTGCGCGGAGCTAACGCGGAGCTATAGAACATCTCCGCGTTTACTCAAATGCGAGGCTAAAAATAGCCAAACGCGGAGCTATGGATTAGCTCCGCGTTCTGTTGTGGAAAACTCTTTTTATTCATAAATTTTCACTGTCAACAGAACCCCCTCCAAAGTTTTCAAAATGGCTTAGAACTTAGCAAATTTTGAAATACTTTGGATATTTAAATTGAAACGTGGAGTTAGAATACCAAGTCTATCTCGCGTTATGCTCGCCTACGCGGAGCAAATCAGCTTCACTTCGTCTTCAGTGAAATGAATAATTATGTCATTAATTACCCTGAATTTCTACGCCGAATACCAAGCGACGGAAATTTTTGTTTAAATAGAGCCCCCTGATCGTCTTCTTCTTCACTTCACGCACAAAATTTTCTGAGAGTGCCTGCAAAGCTCAGAGCTCGGGCAACTCCGGCAATAGAGTGAGCGATGCCAATGAGTGATCTTCAATTGATCTCCCTTTAACTCTCCATAGATTTTCATCATTAAGATGTCGCTCCAGAAGAGTTTGGCTTTACGCGAGTTGGCCGGCGTAAATGGCAGCGGCCATGGAAGTAAACGCGACGGTGAACCAGTCTATGCAGCGTCTTCCGAAGGTAAAAACCTTAACTCTTGGTCTTCTAAGAACCATTCTGAGATGTTTTGGCTCGGTTTAATCTAGCCAATTGTTTACCTTGTTGGCGAGATCGCCGCTCTCCGGCCGTAAGGCTCAAAAGGAGAAGAAGAAGACAGAGAGGAACTTTGTTCTTTCTCTACGCGAAGTTATCGCGTCATCCCTGCGCTTGAAACGCGGGGCTATTTCTGACTAGCAGTCGCAATGAATTTGCGAGGCTATCTGTGATTAGCAGTCGCGATGAATCTGCGAGGCTATCTTTGATTAGCAGTCGCGATGAATCCGCGAGGCTATCTTTTGATTAGCAGTCACGAGGAATCTGCGAGGCTATCTTTGATTAGCAGTCGCGATGAATCTGCGAGGCTATCTTTGATTAGCATTCGCGATGAATCTGCGAGGCTATCTTTGATTTAGCAGTCGCTTTAGAAAGAGAAGGAAACAATCATAGAAAAACTTTGTCCCTCATTTACGCGAAGTTATCGCGTCATCCTCTGCGTTCAAAATGCGAGGCTATTTCTTAATCTGCACGCGGAGTTAGTTTAGCTCTGCATTTTCACACTTTTGGAAACTTTGTTCCTTTTGCAGTAAGTCCAATCCTTTCTGAAGAGGAGTGTATGCGGGTCCATCGATCTCTAAGGAAGTCAGAAGCATATGCTTTATAACATAGTTGCAGGTTTCAAGTTCTGGTTCCTAGAGGTAAACTTTTGAAGGGGTTGCAAGCTCAAGTAAGGAATTGCAGCACTCGCAGTTCAGCTTGTGCTTCAATGCAGCACTTGCAGTTCAGCTTGTGCTTCATTGTAGGACTTCCCTTTCCTCTCGTGTTTCATTTCAGATGACAGATCCAAGCTGACATTTACAGAGGAGATCTTTTGCATGTGAACCAGGAAACTGAGCTTCAGTACCCCGTAAAGATCTCACTGTTGAGTTATTGATGAGTCGATGATCATATAGAAGCTTTTGGGAGAGCTATAACTCCCTCTTTGTAATCTCCTTTTTTTTTTATCAATAAAGGCAAATTATTTTCCTCTCTATCTGTTGGCTTCAATAATTTTGCTTGCTCAACAAACAGATGGTTAATAATTCTGGTAAAATAATCTAAGGCTCTTCTACGTAACTTAGATCATTAATACCTGAAGTGATCGGATAGGGATCATCTTTAACTTAGCCAAAAAATCCAAGTTCTTCATGAGAACGTGAAGCTAAAATACCAAGTTATCCTCGCGTTTCGCGGAGTTAAATAACTTCGCGCTCTGAGTGGTTGCACGGAATTGCGCGAAGCTAAGTAACTTCGCACTTTTAATAGTTGCGTGGAGTTGTGCTGAGCTAAGTAGCTTCACATTCTCCTCATCACCACGTGGGATTATCTGCTCCGCGTTTTAGGGAGTAACTGGCCAGACATTTTCTCTGAAATCCGCGCCAAACTCCAAGAGGCGGTTTCCCTCTTTTAAATAAAATTTCTATCTCTTTTCTTCTCACTTCTCTTGAGAATTTTCCATAAACCCTAGAAATTCAGACGATCAGAGCTCAGACGACCCTAACATTCTCCGACCGATTTTCTCCCAATTTCCGGTCGATTTTCCTCGACTTTTCTGAGAAATGGCGCCCAAGACTCGTGCTACTTCCCGCGCGGCTCCGTCATCGGTGGTTGGCACGAGCAGTGGTGGCAGCGGCCATGGCGGCAACGCGCCGGCCCACATTTCGCCCATTGGGAGTAAGGATCTCTCTATCGAGACTCTTTAGGAAATTTTTAGAGTGATTTGGCCTTATTTTGACTAACAACCATTCCTTTCATCGGCGAGATCGCCGTACTCCGGCCATAAGGCTTGGAGAAGAAGAGAAGTCTATGGCTTTCTTCTCACGCGAAGTTATCGCGTCATCCTCGCGTTTTGAAGCACGGGGCTATTTGGAATAGCAGTCGCGCTGAAACGCGAGGCTATTTTAAGTAGCAATCGAGTAGAAACGCGAGGCTATTTTAACTAGCAGTCGCGTAGAAACGCGAGGCTATTTTAACTAGCAGTCGCGCTGAAACGCGAGGCTATTTTAAGTAGCAATCGCGCTGAAACGCGAGGCTATTTTAAGTAGCAATTGCATAGAGACGCGAGGCTATTTTAACTTCTGCACGGTCTAATCTTTAGCTTCGCGCGGCGCTATTTTTAGCTTCGCGCGTTCTAATTTTTAGCTTCGCGCTTCCACACTTAGAGAAATTTTCTGCCTTAGAGAAACTTTTCTAACTCTGGTGTTTCTTTGTGCAGTAGGGTATTCGATGGAATCTCTTCCCCACAAGAACTACTTCAGCTTTGCTGGGGGTTCTGATCCCTCAGGCCAATTCCGTTTCACTACCATCTTGCCCTCGTACAAGCCAGACCCGAAGGATCGCAAGGAGAAGTTGATCAAGTATCATCCCACCACTGCGCGAGAAATGATAACTGATGCTGCTTTTGAAAACGTGAACAGAGAGGCGATGGAGAAGCCTGCATTCCTCTTTGGAGACCAGATGGATCAATCAGATGAGATCCTCTTTGAAGAGGAGTGCGAGTGGCTCTATAACTCGGGCGAAGCTTTAATGTTTCTGCCCAGAATGAGTCGTGGCTATCCTTTGGTTTATCTTCAGAGGCTGGCGATGCCTCGAGAATTAATATGGGGCTTGACTCAGGAGCAAGACGGCGTCCCAACAGGCAAATTTGGTGCACAAGGGGTTTATCAAGATGGTTCCCCCAGATGTATTACTGGTTCGCTTCCAGGCCGATTTGGCAAGGAGCTCCCAGTAGGAGAAGTCCCTTCTCGTACCCGAACTTTCTTGACCGAGTTCTTGGCAAGAGATGGTCAATACCCGGTTAGTGATTTCAGAATGCCTGGCTGGGTTTACTCCTCTAACAATATGTGGTGGGCCCGCCTCGTTCAGTACATGCTGAATTCTCACGAGCCCATTTTAAAGGATATTGGCTTGTATAAAGTCATCAGGAATGTCCAATTTGGGTTTCCCCAGAGTGCTTATCACTTCTACTGCCTCCTGGAGATGTACAACCCTGAGACTTGCACTCTCTTTACACCAGTGGGTGAGCTAGGGTTCGCTCTTCAAGAGATGTTCGAGGTTTCCGGGCTTTCCATGGGTGAAATTCCCTATGAAGAATACATCCCTTCCACCGAGGAGTTAAACATGTTGATGGCTAAGGATGAGCGCATCTATGCCACATACTGGGAGATGATGTTCCATTATCATATTTGCGCTGACTTGACGGGTGCGCGTAATCACGGTATCGGTCATAAGAAATGGGCCGAGTATCTCTTTGCCAATTTAAACTCCAAAGATAGATCGGCCATTATCCATGGTCATCCTCCTATCCCCATCCCAGAGATTGACCAACGTGTAGCCAGGGGCCATTACCGTCTGTATTATATTACAGACTCCAATGAGAACGGATATGATCCCGGCACTTTATTCAAGAGCTACCATTATCAAGCCCAGTTCCCGATCTCCAACAGAGGTCTCATTGCCGGATTTCTGATGCTGTGGCTGAAGAGATGTGTCGTGCCGTCGTTGCCCAAAGAAGCAGGTGCAGTGACCGTGGTATATCCAGCGGTTCTTCTCGCATATGGCCGACCCCTTGGACTTCTTCCCGCCATGGTATGCAATTTACAGTATGGACTGAGGGTGCTCTGTCGTGATTTCCTCCCCACTATTAAGGTCAAGGGAAAAGGAAAGGGCAAGTCGAAAGAGACTGCCCAGCCAAAAACTCCAAACCCTAGGGTGGAGCTGTCCTACACCTATTTAATGGCGTGGCTCATCTTGCATTGTCCATCTTTAATGAGTGCACCAGAGTGTCGTTCAGGCGAAAAGTGCTTCTTTGTAGAGCTGTATGAACGTTCTTCATGGACGCACAATTATATGTCCCAGATTCGGAAGACTCTTCGTAGTTTTCAGAATTATGAGATCTTCCGGTGTTTCCCTGACTTTCCCGGCGGAGGATATGGAATGAGGCTGAAGGACGCCGTGGGAGCAGATAAGTTCACTACTTTATCTGCAGGAGCGTTCTGGTGGCTCCTCAACATCCGACCTGGGCGCCTGGTATATCGGCGGGAAGTCAGGTGTCTGATTGAGCCGTACACTCCAAGTCGCTTTGCTCGCCAGTTTGGATATTTCCAACTTTATGTGGGCAATCCAAATAAAAATCTTGCCTACGAGGGGAATTTATATGATGGCGCTCGTGGCTGGTTCCATTTTGCAGCGGGTGGAACCGAGGCTGAATTCTCCTTGCCCCAGAAGATGCCAGAATTGGCCACAACTCTCTGCTTCTGCAACTGGTTCAGCATTGCAAATGCTGATGTTTCTGGCTTCTCTCTTAATCGCAGTTGCTGCAAAGAGATTGAAGCTCTCTACATTAGCCGCCAAGGTGCTTCGAGGGTGAGAATAAAAGGGATGGAAGAATTCCTTGGCGCTGCGGCTGAGCCTTCAGACGCCAGCGAGTCTGACGACGATGACGCCGGTGATGACGATGACAATACTGGTACTGGAGGAGCTCCCCAGCCTGTCGCCATTCGTCTCTGGAGTCCATCTCTCAAACACCGCGGTGCCTTAAAGAAAAGGCCCGGTAAGAAGCAAAAGTTGGGGCAGGAGACTTTGATAGCCCCCCAAGAAGTGGCTGTCAAACTTGCTTCAGACTTGTTGGTTTTAGCTCTACCCCCAGTTTCAGCAAGAGAGGATGAACCTGCTAAAGCTCCAAGTGTCACTGAGGTTTCGGGTCCTCCTGCTGTACAACCTGTGGCACAACCTTCGGGTAGCGAGACAGGAACGCTGTTGGAAACTTCATCGGCTCCCCCTTCAAGTCCGACAACTGGACTTGTATCTCCAGGTATAGTTCTTAGCGTTTTACCTTTTACCCATTAATATTTTACTGTAACACCAGTCTTCTTGTTTCTTTAAAATGCAGGTGATCAACTCCTTTCGCCGATGCACTCGACTACCCAGATAGAGTCTGATGACAAGATGGACCATTCCGGCTCCGTTGGTGGTGTGGGTAGCTCTGCTGGCGAGTTTGCGGCTGATTACTCCACGATGGCTCCTGTCTCTGTTCCTTCTTCAATTCCCCCGATTGATGAACTGGGGAGCGATGAGAGAACAGAAGTCATTATCGCAGCTGCTGCTAAGGAGGCCACACCGTCTCCTAGCATGCCATCTCCAATGCCAGTTTGCTCCACGAGACATTTCCTACGGTCGTTGGCGTGCCTTCTGTCTCTCAGCCAGCGATTCTAACGTCATCTGTTGTCATGGCTGCTGAGACACCTGCAACTCCCCCGGCTTCAAGTCTTCCAGCAGGAGAGGAGGAGAATTTGAAATTCTCGTTCAAAGATGCTTCTCCCACTGGAGGAGCTTCAGGGTAAGTGATCACATCTTCTCTTCCTGTTGGTGGGGGTACTCAAGTGATCTGTACTGACAGTACTTCGTCTGGGGTCTCCAGCTCTTCCAGATCTGCACTGGCTCTACTGGTCCCCCATATTATGAATTTAATGCAAGGACGGGCTTCTTCTTCTCAAATTCCAGCAACTACTGCTCCCTTACCTACGACACCTTCCTTGGTATTACCTGCTTTGCCTACTGACACTGCAAATCCTCTTGAAGAACTTTTCAGCTGCACTGTCGAGGATTTTATGCATTTATTGAGAAGATGTGTCGAGATGGTTCTTGTCGGTCACGATTTCTTCAACTTTGCACGTACACTGTTATTCCGCTATGTAGGGAATGTTGAAGAATTCGGTGGACAAGATCGAGCAGCTCCATACCGGGCCTGCCTTACAGCCTTAGAAGAGCAGGTGACCACGCTACACACACTCTGTCAGGCGGATGTGGAGGTGATCACTGAAATAGAGCTGGCGCGGCTTCGGGTAGAATCCTTATCTCGAAGAAATACTTTAAGGCAGCAGGAGGAGAAATGGTCTCAGGAGCTGACAGAGCTCCAGGCCAGTCGGAAATCCGTTCTCGGCGACCTGCGGAGGGTAGACTTTTGAATTGGGGAAAGTCAGGCGGCCATCTCTAAAGCCTAGGAGACGATCGCCAGAGCTCGGGCCATCTTGATAGAAAATGAACTCCGATTAGGAGAGTCTGTCAAGAAGCGGGAGATGTTGCTTATCCAGCAGGAGCAGATTCAGTAGGAAGAGACGGTCAGGAATCGTGCCATAGAAGAGTCTCGTCAGCAACAATTTGCAATAAGTGATGATGAGTTGCGTAGGCAAGCTCAGCAAACCGTGGAGGCTTCTCATCGTAGAAATTTGGACGAGACAATAAACAAATTGAGACTCCTGCGAGGCCAATAGTTTCATCTCTCTTTACGCTTTTATTTTCCTTATAATAAGAACTTTGTAAACAGGAGAGAGATAACCTTACGATGGTTCTTTGAAATTCTTTTTGCATCTTCACCTTTTTAATAAAGAAGATTCTTTTGACTCTTTTATTTGCCGGCTTCAAAACAGATTTGCTTGCCCAACAAATAACCTGTCGTCAAAACGATTTATCTCGGCATCGTTTATGCGCAATTTCTCGAACCGAAGTAAAAGTTAAAGTTTTAATATGTCAGATTTTATGGGATTTTTAGCAAACCCCCAGCTATCAACGGATTTGATTAGCCTTTACCAACTACCGTTTGAGTTGGACTAGCCATGTTATTCCCCTCAACATAGTGAGTTGTCGATGATTTCGTTTGGGCTTAAATGCTAAACTTTTCCTCTTCCCTTTACTTTATCGGTATTGGGCGATTCATACCTTTTTACCCCCAGTATGAAGGGGTTGGTGAGAAACTGGTTCTCTCCCTATTGCCTAGTTGGCGTTGGGTAATTTATACCTTTTAGGTCAGAGGCGCTAAATTGTGCATGCCTAAAGGAAAGATTGGAGGCTATTCAAGGCTCTCTCGCGTAACTTGAACTTGGCACACAAACTTTAGGTCAGAGGCGCTCAATGGTGCATGCCTAAAGGAAAGGCTGGAGGCTGCTCAAACTTGAGAGCTAAGCACACCAAGTTTAGGTCAAAGGCGCCAAACCGCGCATGCCTCAGAAAAGACTGGTGGTGGTTCAAACTTGAGAACCAAACAGGTGGCGGTTCAAGGCTCTCTCGCGTAACTTGAACTGGGCACACCAAACACACCAGGTTTAGGTCAGAGGCGCCAAACTGCTCATGCCTAAGAAAAGACTGGAGGTGGTTCAAACTTGAGAACCGAACTCACCAGGTTTAGGTCAGAGGTGCCAAACTGCGCATGCCTAAGAAAAGACTGGAGGTGGTTCAAACTTGAGAATCGAACTCACCAGGTTTAGATAAGAGGCGCCAAACTGCGCATGCCTAAGAAAAGACTGGAGGTGGTTCAAACTTGAGAACCGAACTCACCAGGTTTAGGTCAGAGGCGCCAAACTGCGCATGCCTAAGAAAAGACTGGAGGTGGTTCAAACTTGAGAACCGAACTCACCAGGGTTAGGTCAGAGGCGCCAAACTGCGCATGCCTAAGAAAAGACTGGAGGTGGTTCAAACTTGAGAACCGAACTCACCAGGTTTAGGTCAGAGGCGCCAAACCGCGCATGCCTAAGAAAAGACTGATGGTGGTTCAAACTTGAGAACCGAACACACCAGGTTTATTGGTTAGAGATCACCAAAATAGAAGAAATCCAAGTGCTCATCCGCATAAATTGGATAAATTGGAGATTTATGCTTCCAGGGATATCAAGCATAGTATTTCTTCAGAAATTTGCCATTGATCGGCATCATCATCCTATCGCCGTTTTGATTCATCAAGCGATAAGCTCCACTGGAGTAGACTGTCTCCACAATGAACGGTCCTTCCCACTTGGGCTCAAATTTACCCTTTGTCTTGTGAGTTAGAACCATTGGCCTTTTAACGGCCAGAACCAAGTCTCCTTATTTAAAGGTCCTTAGTTTAACGTTCTTATTGAATGCTTGATAAATTCGGGCTTGATACAACTCAATTTGTTGTTGAGCCCTAAGACGCTTTTCATTCAGCGCCTCTAATTCTTGTAATCTTTGATAATGGCGTTCTTCTGTCGTCCTCTTTGTGGCTAGAGCCACTCTTAATGAAGGAATCTGGATTTTGAGAGGTAAGACAGCCTCGCTTCCATAGACCAAAGAGAATGGAGTAGCTTTCGTAGGGGTGCGTTTAGTGGTGCGATAAGCCCACAGGCACTCTCCTAGCTTCTCATCCCAATCTCATTTATTAGAAGAGACGAACTTCCGAAAGAGTTTAATAATCGTCTTGTTGAAGGCTTCGGCCAACCCATTAGCCGCGGGGTTATACGGCGTTGAAGCAATATCTTTGATTTTGAAGTTATTGCAGAATCTGGAGAATCCCTAACTGATGAATTGCGGACCATTATCATGGATGATTCGTCGGGGGACGCCAAAGCGGTAAATGACATGATGCTTGACGAATTTGATCACATCTATCGTCTTCACCTCTTTCATGGGCACAGCTTCGGCCCATTTTGAAAAATAATCGGTTATTGCCAGAATAAACCGATGTCCTCGGGATGACGGGGGAGTTATAGGCCCCACAATATCCATTCTCCATGCCTCAAATGGCCAACTTGCTATGGTATTGTACAAGTATTCTTGGGGTTGATGAATAAAATTAGCATGTATCTGGCATGCATTGCACCGTCTAGCATATGCCATTGCTTCCGAGATCATGTTCGGCCAGTAGTATCCCAGCCTTCTTATACGGTCTCCGAGTTTTGGACCGGGCTGATGAACTCCACATACTCCATCGTGTGTTTCTCTCAGTACTTCTTCTACTTCTGCTTTTCATATACAGCGTAGCAGCAGACCATCTCTTGACTTTCTATATAAAGTCTGAATTTTATAGTCATAATAAAATCTTTGGGCCTTCCTCTTTATCGAGGTGGCTTCCTTAGGATCTTCTGGTAATATCCCATGCAAAGCATAATCCACAAACGGAAATCGCCAATCACGGGGCTCCAGGGTTAGGCCTACTTGGTACACTTCTTTATTTTGAAGAAGAGTATTTGGGTGAAGGATCTCTCTGCTTTCAATGGTGATGCTTTTAACCTCACCTGGCGGGATCGCCAATGTTGCAGCTAATGCGGCAAGGGCATCTGCGTATACATTCTCATTCCGAGGTATATGAGAGATGTAGAATTGCTCAAAATAGCCAGCTAGTTCAATGGCTAGCTGATAATAGGGGATGAGGGCTTCATGTCTGACCTCATACTCTCCCGTCATTTGATTGACGACGAGTTTAGAGTCTCCATATGCCTCTAGATAGTTCACCCCCAGTTTTAAAGCCATTTTCAGGCCGATAATGAGCGCGTTATATTCCGCGACATTATTTGTGTACGGTTCTGTTACTGAGTAACCGTTAGGCAATACATGTTTATGTGGGGAGATTAGCACAACCCCCACTCCAGCAGCAGATCGTCTGGCAGCACCATCAAAGAACATTTGCCATGGTTGTTCCTTGCTAACTGTGTTAACCTCTGACGTCTGTTTGGAATTAGACCCGATTGGATGGTCTGCAAGAAAATCGGCGATCGCCTGTCCCTTTATGGCTTTTTGAGGGACGAAATGCATATCATATGGCGACAGCAATAATGCCCATTTCGCCAACCGGCCATTTAAGGACCCAGGCTTCTTCATCAGAATTTTCAGGGGATTAACCCGTGATATGACAAGAATCGTTTGCCCAGAAAGATAGTGTCTCATTTTCTGAATAGTGAACACTAGGGCCAAACATTCTTTTTCAACCGGGGTGTACCGCTGTTCGGCTCCGATCATTGTCCTGCTTAGATAATAGAGGGTATGCTCATGACTGTGGTCATTATATTGAGCAAGTAATGCTCCTAAGGTATTATCCATGGCCCTTACATATATAAGGAAGGGCTGCCCAGGAATCGGCGCCATAAGAACGGGAGGTTTGGTGAGGTATTCTTAAGGTCATCAAATGCCAGTTGACATGCCTCATCCCATACAAAGGAAACCCCCTTCTTCATAAGTCGAGAGAGCGGCTGGCAACGTCCGAATAAGTTGTAAATGAAGCGCCGAATATAAGCGAGCTTTCCTTGCAACCCCCTCAATTCTTTAAGATTGCGGGGAGACGACATCTCGCTAATTGCTTTTATCTTTTCAGGGTCGAGGAAAATTCCTTTTGAAGTTATTATAAACCCAAGGAATTTCCCACTCGACACCCCCATAAATGACTTAGTGGGATTCATCTTTAAATGATATTTCCTCATGAGATCGAAAACCGTTCTTAAGTCCTGAAGATGGTCCTCTTTATTTTTACTTTTGACCGTCAAGTCATCCACGTAGCACTCTACTGTCTTGCGCAGATGTTCTTTGAATATAGTGCTCATCGCACGTTGATAAGTGGCACCGGCATTCTTCAGCCCAAATGGCATCACCGTATAACAGTATACCCCCAGCGGCGTTCTGAAAGCTGTATACTTTTCATCATCCGGGTGCATCTTAATTTGGTTATATCCTGAGAAGCCATCCATAAAGGACATCCTCTCATAACCATAAGTATTGTCTATCATCACGTCGGTGATGGGAAGTGGAAACGTATCCTTAGGACATGCAGCGTCGAGATCCCAAAAGTCGATGCATATCCATATTTTGCCGTTCTTTTTACGAACTGGCACTATATTGGTCACCAAATCAGGATGTTGTTCTTCGTGAATGAATCCGGACTTTATAAGTTTGTTGACCTCAGCAACTATTGCCTCCATCAACTCCGGCCGAAAACGCCTTTGCTGTTATTTAACTGGCTTGGCGTCTTCTTTTATATTTAACTGGTGTGTGGCAATTTGAGGGTCAAGCCCCGGCATGTCTTCATAACTCCATGCGAACACGTCTATATACTCTTTGATGAGAGACATAACCTCCTCCTTTTCTAAGCGAGTTAGCGTGTCACTTATAAAGATAGGCTTAGGATTTTCATCCGTTCCCATGTTGACTTGTTTCAATTTATCTTCAGTGGGAGGATCACGCTGCTCAAAGCGGACATCCCAGAGAGTGTCCATATGCTTAGCCCAGGAATCGTCTTGAACATCAATTGGTTCCTCGTCGCTTTCTAATGCGGCTGAAACCATATTGGCTGTCAACGATTGAAACCAGGCGCCGGTACTTATATCCGAGTCATGATTGGGTGAAGACGTATCTTCCTTGGCCGAAGAACTCTCTTCATCCTTGGGCGGCGATGAAGGTGGAGTAGATACATAACCCAACCCCCTGCGGGTCTTCTGATAATAATCAGGGCTCTTTCCTCTTGGTCTGAACAAGGGTATAAGATTCCGTTGCCATTTTCCAAAGTTCAATCCCGGCTTCTGGATAAAATTATAACCCATCTTCTCCATCATCTGGCGGGATTTATTTTCATACATGTGAAATTGGGGTGATGTTTGCTCATCACTTTCACTGCTTTGTTTTCGCCGAGGTGACGTAATTACCTTGCCGAACAAAATTGGCTTTTGGGATCCTCTCCGAGGAGGCACTTCAAAGTAGTGACCTTTTTCCTCAGCTATTTTAGACTGGGAGAGGAGGGATGACCTAAGTGGCAAATGATATGCCGCCAGAACTTCAAGTTCGGATAGGCCATCCACTTCAGTGGAAGTACAAGAGGGTTCAGACTCAGTAGCTACAGCATGCTCGTAGACTAACTTTATATCTTCATTAATAACCCACTCACTTTCTATTACATCCACTATATTATCAAGACATAAACTAAAATCTAGGTGAGGGTTGATTTCGTAATCACCCCCATCATCTTCTCCAGGAAGCTCGTACTCAGTGTCGACTTCGTTGCCACTGTCCTCAGGCTTTGGAAGTTCGTCAGGATCGCCATTGGAGGCTTCATGGGCTGGTTTATAGAGTGCAGCATCTGTGAAGTAATTCTCCAGTCCCTTAAATGGTTGCTTGTCGGCAATTAGCGTCCGGACCTCTCCTTCCTCATCGCAATATTTCATGCATTGGTGGAGGGTCGACGGGACTATCATGTGAGCATGGATCCACGGCCGCCCCAACAAAATGTTGTAGGAGGTGTCTGCATCGATGACGTAGCATGTAGCCTCTGTCGTCAAGTCCCCGATTTGACATCAGAGTCGGATTTTTCCAAGGGGCCGGCTATTATTGGCGTTGAACCCGTATATAGTTGTGTTGGTTAGCGTCAGACGATGGAGGGAAATCCCTAACAGCTGCATCAACCTTCTGGGCACGACACTTAATGCAGAACCCGGATCCATCTGAATTCGGTTCACCTTTGTGGATCTGACATATCCGGTGAAATATAAAGGCCTGTTGTGCTTTATATTCCTCACCTGCATGTCTTCTGAAGAGAAGATAATCTGTGGGACCAGCCTCCTCACTTGATGACAATGGGAGCAAGGGTCTTGTTCTTCATTAGCCGGCTCGACTATCTGAGCTAAGAATGACTCAGAGTCTGCCAAGGCCTCTCGTAATGCTTCACGTGTTGATTTTGATAGTCTCAACAATTCATAAAGCGTTACTCGTGCTGGGATATTAGCCAGCTGAGTAATGATATCGAACTTGAAGGTAGACTCTTTATCTCCTTCATCTCTGACAGGTCTCCTCTGGAAACGAGGCCCTTTCTGATTTGCGGGTTTCGCAAGCTCCGCATAGATATCTTTTGGATCTACTCTAGTGTAGTCCTTAAGATATGTCTTCCCGGATCGGGTACCGGAAGGGCCTGCCCCATCTTAATGAGCGGCCATAGTTTTGAGCTCCTCTTCAGAACTTGTGAAGGTTCCCGAAGCTATATATTCTTCCTTTATATCCGCAGAGATGGCATTAACAGCCCGCTTCTTCTTTTGACTTCCTGTAGTAGTCTATTGCTCATCCTCTATCAAATCGGGATGAACCCACATGACTTCCCCCTTTTGGGTCGTCACAGGAACAAGTCCTTCTTGGGCTTTGTTGTGAGGGTCGAGATTCTTCGTAACCATCTTACCTTTAGATATTGGGGTCACTCCTGTGGGGAACTCATGGGTTCCAACCACTATGGTTGCCATATTGGCAGTGACCTTCTTCTGCTCTTCCTTAAGCGTCAGAACTCCAGCTTCTATTAGTGCTTGGATTCTGTTCTTAAGGGGAAAATAATCCCTAGTAGGATGCCCCACATTTCGGTGATAGAGACAATAGTTAGGATCTTTAGTTTTGCCAGCGTCTTCTGGTTTCTTATTTTCCGGAAGCTTCAACATTCCTTTCTTTTGGAGCAAGTGAAAAAGGATAGGCGTCTGTTCCGCCTTGAAAGTGTAATTCCTTTCTTGCTGCGGTCTACTTTGCCTTGATCCTTGCTGACCTTGAGGCTTCGGCTCCGGCGGAGGGCTGGTTTTCTGAGGAGCAGCTTCTAACGACATCGCTGCTTTCCCTTTATTCTTATTGCTGTTGTTTTGGGTATATGACTTACTACCCCCAGCATTTCTTGTCCCACGGGACTCTTCAACTCGGCGAATCAAGTCTTCAGCTTGCTCTCCTTGTTTGAGCAGGTCCCTCCACGTCTTGGACTGTACTGCCCCCATTTTGAGGAGTACATTAGTCTTAAGGTTGTGTCGACAAGAGTTTCCTGGATCATTCCATGTTTGCAATGCACGGACTTCTCCCGGAACCTTTCTATGAAATCTTTGACCGTTTCTTATTCCCTTTGTCTAGTTGCAAGGAGGGAATGAACCGTAATCTCGGTATCATCCTCGAAGAAACGTGAGAGAAATAATTTCTCTACATCTAACCAGGTATTAATAGTACCTGGGGGCATTGCATGAACCAGGTAAAGGCAGGCCCTCGCAAAGTACTTGCGAAAATCTTGGTCATAACGGGGTCATTTCCCACCAAATGTCCAGCTTGGGACAAGAAGTAGTAGATGTGCTGACTGGGCAATCCCTTCCCGTCATAGGGCTCCAACTTGAGCGGTTTATACTTTGGAGGATAGGGCACCATGTCCCATTCTGGTGGATATGGTCTAGAGACCCCTGACTCCTTCAACTCTTTTTTATGCATCAAAACTTCGAGTTGATTCTGCAATTTTTCAATCTTTTCTCCATGCGGATCATGGAAAGAAAATCTGTCCTCGTCCTCGTACATCGAGTGGGCTTTCTCCTCCTGTTCTTCTTCATTTGAAGTCTTCTTGCCCTGTTTAGCATTATCCTCAACAACTTTTAAAAGTAGCATCTTAAGGTCTTCAATCGTTTTCTGTTGCTCTCGAATCATTCTTTCTTGAGCTTCAAATCTCTGATTGATATCATCAGATTTATCTGCCATGTGCGATGCTGACTTCTGTAGTTGAGACGATGTAGAGGAATGAGGTGAGGCTATAGCTAAATTATCACTGTCGTCATCATAAAAACCCCCTGCGAGCCTCTTATAATTTCGAGGCGGGACGGCTCCTGATTTTAGTTGAGTAACACGATGAGATTCTTCATCGCTCGATTCTGAATCATCATCCGTCTCTACAATTTTCTTTCCTTTCCCCACCATGTTGGAGGTTACAGCTCTCCATTGCCTCAGGGAAGTAGTCTTTGGTTTCTTCGCAGGGTTCTTGTTCGGCTCGATTAATCGATCAAACGCAGATACCCTGCTCTTGCTGCAGCCACAGTTGTCCATCACAGCGGACACTGCGGTCATTAGTTGCTGGTAGTGACAGATAGGTTCTGCTTGAAGTTGTTCTACGCTTCTCTTCCTGGAGAGATACTCCCTGAGATCAGTGCCTTTAGCCGTGGAGTCAGGAGGTCCAAACTCTTGAAAAGGTCTGGGAACCCATTGAAGCTTCTTTGACTGATTAACCCTGACTCTGGGGTCGGACCGATCTTCGCGGGGCTTAGGAATAGCCTCGCATTTCACATTGCGGGCCTGAAGAATAGCTCCGCGCTTATCCACACTAGCCTCGCGTCTCTCGCTGGCTTGGTGAGTCTTCAGAAGTTTAGCTTCTGGGATAATTGCCTCACTTGAAAGGAAGTTCTTGCACGCTGGCTTATCTTCGCGTTTAACGCAGATCATAGCTTCGCGCCTAGCACGATTTTTATGACTGACAACTATTTACCAATCGTCCTCACGTCTCTCGCGAGTGTCATAAGTCTTGCGTTTCTCGCAACCAGTACTGGCCTCGCGTCTCTCGCTTAGCTCAGTATCAATCACACGCTGGCCTTAAAGAATTTTTATACTCGCGTAACTCGCAAGTGTTGGGTATTCTGCAACTAGCGCAACCCTTACTGACTTCGCGTCTCTCGCTAGGCTCAGTAATAGCCTCGCGCGGAATATCACACACTGACTTTGAAGAATTTTTATACTCGCGTAACTCGCGAGTGTTGGGTATTTTGCGACTAGCGCAACCCTTACTGGCTTCGCGTCTCTCGCTAGGCTCAGCAATAGCCTTGCGCGGAATATCACACGCTGGCTTTGAAGAATTTTTATACTCGCGTAACTCGCGAGTGTTGGGTATTCTGCGACTAGCGCAACCCTTACTGGCTTCGCGTCTCTCGCTAGGCTCAGCAATAACCTCGCGTGGAAAATCACACGCTGGATTTTCCTTGTTTTTAAGTCAAGTTGTATCTTCGCATTTAACGCGGTAGAGTCTGGTCTTGCGGGTAGCGCGAGCCAGTTTGCGAGGGACCATAGCCTCGCGTCCTCTGGTGTTAGCTCCGCGTTCAAGGCGGGCTTTGAGGGCTTTACGCCTCGCTCTCCGGTTCCTGTTTCGGAGTTGGGTTGTGGTCAATCCAGTCCCCAGGTCTTCTTCGGCCGTCGGAAGCTTTTCCTCGGCTTGGACTTCTTGTGTGGACTCCGGCGCTATAACCGTAGTCTCCAAGGATCCCCGTCTCTCGGTGAATACCTTTCTACCCGTCACTCGGGCATTGGAGTACATACGGTGATAGTGTCGTGTCTCATCCAAGTCACCTGATCCAGAGGAGAGGAACTCCTCATACTTCTGCTGGTCGATTTCTACAACCAGCGTGTCTACTTCAGATCCGATCATGTCGACGTCTGATTGCGCCACAATTTCTTCATCAGTGAAAGAGATGGCTCCCACTGTGGTCGCCAGTTTGTTCGCCGCAAAAGTTTCTTTGCTTCCTTCCATCGAATACAGCTTAGATTACAATGAAAGTGAACAAGATAAAAAGAGAACAAACGAGAGGATCTTATATTTCAATCTCTCTCTTTTACAATAATCGTGGGATCAGTGGTGATGGGATCTATAATAGTTCCTGTTGACGATCGGTACGTCAAACTTCTTCTCTTTAGAAGAAATCGGCTAGCTGTAGACAATCTTCTTCTCTGTCTTTCCCGAACTCAAGGCTCTCTCGCGTACTTGAATTCTCCAAGAGGATGGTGACCACAAAAAGGCTTCAAGGCTCTCTCGCGTACTTGATTTGCCGAAGGATCAACTCAGCTAAGAAGAAGAAAGGAGATGATCTCTGATCTCTGGATTGCCGAAAAGAAGAAGACCAAAGCCCCAAAGAAAAGACCCCTAGGGTTTCACCAGGAAGGTATTTATAGCCCCAGGAAGATTTGAGAGTTTCTATCTGAATAGAATTTGCTCTCATCAAGGATTCCAATCAAATATTTAATATTAATTTAAATCTCTTAATTTAGAATTCTGATTGGACTTGATTTGGTATTTGGATAAGCCCAAATCATAATCTCAATCAACTTGAGATTCTGGTTATCTGCTCATGCGGAGCTTTAATCGCATCAAAACGTGGCGCTAAATAACCAGTGCGCGGAGCTAACGCGGAGCTATAGAACATCTCCGCGTTTACTCAAACGCGAGGCTAAAAATAGCTAAATGCGGAGATATGGATTAGCTCCGCATTCTGTTGTGGAAAACTCTTTTTATTCAGAAATTTTCACTATGTTGAAGATGACTTACTAAATACACCTTTACACGTTGTTAGGTGTTTGCATTCTGTATCAAGAAACGAGGATTGGCGTAGATCTAATGTGTTTCACACATATATCACACACAACAGTAAGAGTTATAAAGTCATGATAGATGGAGGTAGTTGTGTAAATATAATTTCTAAATCGGCTGTTGACATGATGGGTCTCAAAACTGAATCACACCCTCAACTGTATAATGTAACTTGGGTTGATAAGAGCTGTCATGCTGTTATTCAGCATTGTCTTGTGCATATTCAATTTTCGAGTTATAGTGATCATATTTGGTGTGATGTTTTACACATGGATGCTGCACATATTTTACTCGGTAGACCTTAGTTATTTGACCTAGATGTTAAGAATTATGGAAAGTCCAATACCTATGCATTTGTGTATAATGGAAAGAAAATTGTATTGACTCCTTCTCCACCCAAGAGTCCATCTAAAATAAGAAGAATGGGTTAATAATTCTAACTCAAGATGATGAATTGCTCCATTTTGTACATAAGAATCCTAAGCCTATCGAGTCGAGATCCATATCTCTTGACAAGTCTGATCCACCTATAGATTCACTTGCACCACTTTTGCATTGTTTGTGTGTGAATCTCCATAGGAAAATTATATTTAGCAATGATATTTACAAGTTTATTGCAGATATACTTGATAGAGTGCAGGTATTTCTAGTTAGATCCGTGCTGATTAGGGTTTCACCTACGAGGTTCCCTTTTGGAAATGTAGAGCCTTTTCACACCCAATGTACGAACCCTTTTAGGTTTTTGCGGGAAATTGTTATGCTTTCTTTGGAGTCGAATATTCCAACAGCTCCTGATATTCGCTCGATCGTGATTGTTTCACGTGTGCCTTGGTGCTCTACTCTAAAAGATCATCGAGCTTCTACTTTATGCCCGACATTCTTCACAGCATCAGATTTTCAGCTCGTTCTATTTCTTCCACATCCATGAGTTCCACCACCATGGATAAGCACGAAAGCTGATATTTGGTTTCGGGTATGTCTGATTTATACATATTTGTTATGGTGGAAAGGTTTTCTGGATCTCGGGACGCTTGTTTGACTTTATCCGATGTGCTTGATCTTCTTCCAGTTGTCATTCACTAGTGTGAATGTTTCCAAGTGGGAGAGAATTGATAGAGATATGATTAGGATTTGATTAAAATTTGGTTAGATTTGGTATGATCTTGTTGCATTAGGATTTGATTAGATTTGATTCGAGATTTGGATAGATTTGGTATTTTGTTACTTTAGAATTCTCTATATATATAGCTTGTAAAACCCTAATTTGGATGAAAAGTGAAATATTATTTCTTTAAGAGCATGTGATTTGCTTTATTAAATCTTTTCTCGAGTGACTCGTGAGAGAGTGGGCGTGTGATTCGCCTGAATGTGAGGTCCAAACCCCAATTTATCCTCCAAAACCCTAAGTTCTTCCCCAATTCCCCACCACAAACCCTAAATCACTTCCATCCGCCGTCATAAGATTTTTATCATCAAGGAAGATAACATGCAATTGGTATAAAAGTGTGAGCGCTGCCAGAAGTTTATTGTGCTTTTTATTTGGCTGGGGCAGACTTTGGCTCTCTTGTCAACCCGATACCTTCCACTTTTCATGTACCGCCTCACATCCAAAGGCATGGGTAGCATTTGGCGATGTATCAAAACGAATACGCCAAATCTCAAAGTATAATAAATGAAAGGTATACTACTATCACATGGTCATGAACACATATACGCAGAAAGAATAAATAAAAATACAATCATTTATTCCACTAAGAGAATAATTAAATCAAAGGACATGAAAATATCCAAATAAGTAATATCCTTTATTACAATCTAAGATTTACAGTATGGAAAATAAGGAATAGAAATGAATATTATTTTCTATTTTATTGAAAGAACAAAAAATGGATTAAAAAAAGACTATTGTAAAGACTCTCGCAGTGAAATCACCTATTGAGTATCTGTTAGCTTCTCGATATATAGTTCCAGCTAATATGGGTCTTCTTCCTCAATAACCAGCAAACAAGTGTCTGGACATGCTAAACTATGATCGCTAGAGCGAGCTGACAAGTGATACAAAAAGAGAGGTAATAACATACATGCACGATGTGTGTGATATACATACGTAATGCATAAAAATTAATAAAATATATAAAATATGAGAGCATTATAAAAAATATGTCTTGTAAAATGTGAAGGATGGATTTAATTGTACTTGTATTGAAAATTACGATAATCAACATATAGTAAATGTATGTTATGAGCGATATTGAAACAAATATAAATTATAATATATGGAATTAACATATGTATAAAGTAGCTTATGCTACTTTGATTACTATTATTCATAAATTTTGAATTGTCAAGAGAAAAGACCAAATGTTTTAGAAGTATCTTGTACATGTCTAGAACCACGACCCTACATTCTTATTGTACTATCCTAGGATATATCGTTAGGTACTAAATCTTTAATGCACATGAGCATAAGCTCTGGGCAGAAAGCCCTATAAATACAAAATGATCTAATAATCACTTGTAACCTCCATGATTAGGTATTTAAATTTTAGCTATGCAACCCAATAAGGTAAACCTCTAGAAACATGTGTTCAGCTCCTTCTTTGAATCCCACTTACTCTGTTTGTTTTATTTATTGTTAAGTATACACATGGATTAAGTGATATAATAATTGTACTGCATATAACAAATTTATCAATCTATAAATATTATAATGTTTATGGATACTTAGGTCTATTATAATAATAATATAAAAATAGGGATTTTTTATGATTAAGATACAAATAAATAACTAGTGGAATAGTCTTCGTGTCTGTGAAATAATTTACAAGTAACAAAAACCACAGTAAGAAAATTCATAATAAATCTACTATTCATTAAATTGGTAGATCATCAACATAAAATGAAATTAACTAATCAATTCAAAAACTCGACAGTTTAAGCTAAGAGTAATGAAATAATTCTAAACACATGACCAATGTTTTTTCTTAAGGAACTTAATGATACTAGCAAATTTTTAAGTTATCAAATTAATAAGGTCGGGAAATCTTTGCATGAGGAGAACCACTGCTGACCAAATTTACAGTTAATTAGATAAAACCCAAAACAGTGCTAGGTATCAGTATCCTAAGTGACTCGCTTTACTACAATTGGTGCACTCACTGATCAGAAGTAGCCATATACAAGTTAGTTTCAAAATAAATACAGGGAAGTTATTATTAATGGTTGTTAATGAATGACTTGAGTATAATTGCACGGAATCTATTTTTTTTTTGCGGATACAGAATTGCAATACGATATCGGTTTATCTCTACCTGCAAGGGCACCGTCACCCACACTTAAATAAATAATTAAAACATAGCTTAACACTAGTATAGTGGTTAGCTATTTTATATGAAATTCACCCAAACATGAGCAATACTTAAATTAAAACTAATTAAGAGAACTTTCCAACGTGATATGCATTGCTAGGGCAACTCTAGGACAAGCGTATTCATGCCTCCTGCATATACTCGATTAGCATTAACAAGAATTTTTTTTTTTTTTCTTGAATTGAATATTTTATCAGCACTACCAACTAAACTTAATTTATTTCTAATTATTATGAAATTAAAGGAAAAACAATTTGTATGGAAAAAAAACAATTTAAAACAAAGAAAGTTTTAGGGTTGCACTTGCCTTTGTTTAGTATAAAAAGACCTCCTCTTAACAGTCTAGCAAAGAATCTCCAATTTCCTCTCCCTTTTTTTCTTCTTTGTTTTTTTTTCTTTTTTATCGTACATTTTTTCTTTTGTTTTGTATGTAAAAGAGAAGTGGAAAAGAGGGAATTGTTAGGTAGTTAAGGCCAAGGTTCTTGTAGACGGTATACAGAAGAAGATTTAGACTAGCACTTAAGTCCAAGAGAGCTTTATCTATGTCATACTGGCCTATCACGTAAGAAATTATTGGACATCCAAGGTCCTTGTATTTGAGTGGCATTTTTTACCAAAATAACATGCTTATCTGATTGGTAAGAAAGTCCTTCTTTTGAATGTTGCGGCATCTCTTTAATGTACACTTATCCTTCAGAAATTTAACATTCGCATGTACTTACTTAATTGCTTCCAATAGCAATATGTTGATTTGTGCCTATTTAAAGACATCAAGAATTTTAGCATAAGAGGTACTCAGATTCTTGTTCTTCAAGTGTGGCAGGTATGGTACAATAGGCTTATAAGTAGAAAAAGTTGTATCAGTATTGTCATTATCATGATGTCTAGAAAAATCACCTAATTTCACTTACTTTGTGCAGTTGCCAAAGATGGTTTATCTAACACCTTACCACTTCTAAGACTAATTGTAGTAGTTAGGTTGAACGTACCATGATAAAAAGTAGAAGATACAATGTTTATATCAACCTTGTCTGAATTGTTTGCCTCAAGTTGAGATGGAAACTTACCTCAGGTAGGTAACATTTATCGAAACTCGTTAAATTTGTGTCTTCACTTACTTTGCATTAGTTCTTGTGTGGTACTATTTTTGGGTGCCCATTTGTGTGGGCAAGATATCTGCCTTTCGCAACAATTTTTGCTCAGAAACTCTCCATTGCATATTATCTCAATGAATTGCTTGGTAGCAGTATTAAGGTTTTGATAAAATGTGTTGACCACTCTCCATATCACAAAACCATGGTGTTGGCACGAGTCTAATAAATCTTTGAAGCAATCTTAGCAATCAAAGAATGTCTCATTATCTTTCTAGTGAATGGTAACAATTTGCTTCGGAAGATAGTTTATTCGATATGAAGGGAATAACTTATTTAGAAATTCTTTCTACATCTTATTCCATTGCCCAATCAAGTTCAACTTCAAGGAGTGAAGCAATACTTTTACTTTGTCTTTCATGGAGAATGGGTGAAGCTTTAACTTTAATTACTCTGTGCTAATGTTTGCAGGATAAAGGTAGTACATCCTTCTTCAAACTCTCGAAGATGTGAGTAAAAGCTCTCCTTGCTCATACCATGAAACTTTAAGTAGTTGTACAACTCCTGATTTGATCTTTAGAATGCCCTATCAGGTTACAAATGGTCTCATAAAGATCACCCATTTCCTCCATGTTAGTTGTGATTGTCATTGATGTTATGGGCTCCTTACACATTTTTGCAATTGGTTGCTATATTCTGATCTCATATTGACAATTGGTAGAGTAGCTAGAAGGTGGAGCGGATCCGAACGAATAAGTCTACAATTGGATACTCTTTACCAACTAGTCATACAATATCAAACCACCCAAGCAATGGTGCTTAACCATAACTTATACCAAAATGTATAATATAATAGTATAGATAGACCCCGGTAATGGAATCAAAAACTTGATGTGACATGATTTGTGCACTCCCAAGAAAAGAAGATCGACAGTAATACTTGGAAGTCAACTCAAAATCGTTCCATTGAGAATTCCGTACCTAAAGCGAAGAAATTTTAATAAAAGAGCTATGGTTAAGGAAAAGTGAGAATTTTAATGTAGGCAAATAGTTTTAAATAATTTAAAAATTATGAAAAGAAGTTTCAATACGGATGAAATAACTCCCTTAAGATTTTGTCATTGGTTGGTTAACTACTTATCTTATCTTAACTAAATAGATCACTTGGTCTAATTCAATTGCAAAATAATTCTTTAACGCACACAATTCTAACAATTCTAAATAGTAATCTTGTTACAGTTTTAATCCAATAATTTAGTCCTATATGAAAACTTGGAAATAGATATAAAGTTAATCTATGAATGGGAAGAAATAATTATTCAAAACTTAAGCATATGTCCTGCCTTTATTGTCCATGCCATATCAAATGTCTAGTAATAACTATATCATCAAGAAATAGACTATCAAATATATGTCATGCCTTTAATGTCCATGCCATATCAAATGTCTACTACTAACTATATCATCAAGAAATAGACTATCATAAAAACCATGGTCATATTTTTACCATATAATATAGATAGGAAAAGCTAAATAAGATTGCATACTTACTAAAAGATCCAAAAGTAAATTAGAACCAATCCAGATTATGGATCAAGTGTTCATCTTCTAGCAAATGCTAAAATAGATTAGTTGCCCATCATCAAATAAAAAGAGAAGAACCCTTTATTATCAAACTCACAAAAGAGTAAGAAGTACCAATCTTTGATCTCTCAAAGAAAAAAAACTCAAAAAAAAAAAACTAACCGAGTCCCTGTCAATTTAACTCCAAATGAAAACCGAGAGCCATGCACGCCTTTTGTCTTTATGTTTTGACTCCAAAATCTACATTACACATCAAAACAGTAGGTAAACCACGATAAAATACTTACATTGAGAATTCAAGTGCGAAATTGCATTATGAGTGTTGCTAATGGAGCCCATTGCCGCAGCGGATTTCGGTCAACCGAAACAGGTCCAAAACTGGCCCAAACCCATTATGATATAATATAAATATGGGGTATGGTGCTAGGGTTTGAGAGAGCCAAAAAGAGCCGAAATATTTAGCCAAAATATTAAGCCAAAAAAAAAGGGGCGGCTGCTGCTATTGTTTTCTTTTGTGTTTGCGGCCGAACAAGGAGAAGAAAAACAATTGTGTTGCTACTGTGAATTGGCCAGAGGTGAAGATAATTAGTGATAGTGCTAATTATTTTTTGGTGGAGGCTGCTTCTTTCGGCCGAAAGCAAAGAAGAAGGTGAAAAGAAGGCGGGGGACTTCTTTTGGGGTTCTTCTTCGGTGGCTGGAACAAAGGGGTAAATCACTGCAACAAGAGGTTAGAGTTTGATCTCAAAATCTTGTGTGATTTCTTTGTGTTTTCTCTTGTGGTTGAGAACTAGAGTTTTGTAATCCTCTTTTGATATAGTGGAAGTTTTTCGATCGGTCCCCGTGGACGTAGGCATATTGCAGAACCACGTTAAATCTGCGTGTTCTTGTCTCTGCTATTTTTCTCTTCGGTTTACTATTTGATTCCGCTGGTTGTTGCATTAGTATTATTCCGCTATCTTTTGTTAACAATTGGTATCAGAGCCCTGGTTCGGGTCAGATTTCACTCAGATCGGTGTTGATTTTGAGTGGGAGTTATGGCGGAAGATAGGAAGGGAGAAATTGAAAAATTTGATGGGACAGATTTTCAATGATGGAAGTTGCAGATGGAAGATTATTTATATCAAAAGAATTTACATCAACCACTGATTGGAGAAAAACCAGAAAAAATGACTGATGAGGAGTGGGCATTGTTGGACAGGAGGGTTTTGGCGCAGATTCGATTGTGCCTGACAAAGCAGGTTGTGTTCAACGTCTCCAAGGAGAAGACCACTTCAGGTTTGATGTCAGCGTTGGCTAAATTTTATGAGAAGCCGTCTGCTTCAAATAGACTGTTTCTAATGAAAAAGTTGTTCAACTTGAGAATGCCTTCATTTGAACGAATTTAACACATTATGGACACAACTTGAATCTTTAGATTTTTGTCATTGCTGATGACATTAAAGTTTTGATGTTTATGTGTTCGTTACCGGATAGTTGGTGTAATGTTGTTATGGCCATCAGCAATTCTTCCAATACTGCTCTTAAATTCAATGATGTTGTGAGTACAATCATGAATGATGAATTGATGAAAAGGAGCATGGGTGAGAGAACGGTTTCTACAAGTACTGCTCTGTCGGTTGATAATGACAGACGAAAGGAAAGGGGTAGAAGTTCAAGCAGGGAGTCGAAGCAAAGAGGAAGATCGAAATCTAAAGGGAAATTCAAGAAAAAGTTAGTGTGTTGGAAATGTAAGACAGAGGGTCATATGAAGAAGGATTGTCCAAACAAAGACAAGGAAGGAGCGAATGTCGTGAATCCAAGTGAAGAGTATGATGACTTGTGTTTGTCTGCTCATACAGAATCAAGGTAAGATTCGTGGTTTGTAGATTCAGGGGCTTCGTTCCATTGCACTGCTCGTAGAGAATGGTTTGAGAATTATGTCCAAGGTGATTTTGGGCATGTGACTGTTGGTAATGGGCAGGAATGCAAGATTGTCAATAAAGGGACAATTCAGTTAAAGTTGCACAATGGTGGAAAGTTGCTTTTACAAGAGGTCAGGCACATACCGGATTTGAAGAAGAATTTAATATCTGTTAGCAAACTGGATGGCGAAGGTTATCAAATCTCATTTGAGAAGAAACAGTGGAAGATCAGTAAAGGAGCAATGGTAGTGGTCAAGGGTGAGAGAGTGGGAACTCTATATTTACTCTCAAGCTCGGTGGATCACGTTGTTTCTTTGGCCACCGTGAAGAATGAGAAGGCTACCTTATGGCATTAGAGGCTCGGTCACTTGAGCGAAAGCGGCATGAGGGTATTGCAATCCAGAGGTATGTTGACAGATATGAAAGATGCTAATTTTGATTTCTATGAGAACTGTGTGTTTGGAAAGCAGAAAAGAGTTAGCTTTATGAAGGATGGCAAGGAGAAGAGAACCGAGTGATTAGAGTTGGTGAATACAGATGTATGGGGGCTTCTTCGGCGAAGTCTCTTAGAGGTAATTTTTATTTTGTTACTTTCATAGATATGCAAGTAAGAAAATATGGGTGTTTGCACTTAAGCAGAAATCCGATGTTTTCAAGATTTTCAAGGTATGGAAAGCTCTTGTTGAGAATGAAACATGTTTGAAGGTAAAATGTCTGTTGTCAGATAATGGTGGGGAATTTTGCAATAGGGAGTTCGATGACTATTGCTCTACCCACGGGATCAGGAGAGTGAAGACTGTACCGAGGACACCGCAGCAAAATGGCGTGGCTGAGAGGATGAATAGAACCATTTTGGAGCGAGCTCGGAGTATGAGACTACAAGCAGGTTTGCCTTTGCAACTTTGGGGAGCCGCTGTAGATACGGCAGTCTATCTGATCAATAGAAGTCCAGCTAGTGTTTTAGATGGAGGAATTCCAGAGGAGGTGTGGTCTGGTAAGACTGTGAATTATTCATTCTTAAAAATGTTTGGTTGTATAGCATATGCACATGTGGATCATGAGATGAGAAAGAAGCTTGATTCTAAATATCAGAAGTGTGCATTCATTGGATACGGTGGCGACGAATATGGTTATTGCTTATGGGATTATGAGCATAACAAGGTAATTCGTAGCAGAGATGTATTCAATGAGGGCTGTATATATAAAGACCGAACGGAAAGTAAGAGTGAGAATACAGTGAAAAAAGAGCGCTTGGAGCTGGATGAGCCACAAGATGGGATGGATCCCATGGATAAAAGAAATGAAGAAATACCTATATCTGAAGGAGAAGAAATGGCTACACCTGAGAATACACAAACTTCAGATGAGACCGAACAGGAAAGAGAGCCATTGACTGAAATAGATGGTTCCAGTACTTCATCAGAGAGTGTTCCCACTTTGAGGAGGAGCACGAGGATAAGGAAGCCAACCCAAAAACTTTGTCTTCCATTATATCATGTTTTGTATACTGATGCAGGTGAACCAGAGAGTTACCAAGAGGCTATGCAGGATAAACTTCATCTTAAGTGGGAGCAAGCCATGCGTGATGAGATGTCTTTTTTGGAGGAGAATCACACATGGGAATTAGTGAAGCGACCGAAAAAGAAGAAAGCATTGCATAACAAGTGGTTATACAGGGTAAAACATGAGGTAGGAGGGACACAAAGGTTCAAGGCTAGACTTGTGGTGAAGGGATACGGTCAGAGAAAAGGTATTGACTTCAATGAAATATTTGCACCTGTTGTCAAGATGACTTCTATCAGAGCAATACTGAGTATTGTGGCTGTGAAAGGATTGTATTTAGAGCAGCTCAATGTGAAGACTGCTTTCCTTCATGGTGATTTGGAGGAGGAAATATACATGAAACAGTCGGAGGGATATGAAGTTGAAGGAAAAGAGAATTGGGTATGTCGACTGAAAAGGAGCTTGTATGGGTTGAAACAAGCGCCGAGACAATGGTACTTGAAGTTCGACAAGTTTATGTTGGATTCGGGTTTTGCCAGAAGCAATTCAGATCATTGTGTATATCTACAAAAGTTTAAGGATGGTAACTTTATTATACTTACTTTGTATGTAGATGATATGTTTATGGCAGGTACATGCATGAAGAAAATCAATGATCTGAAAAGAAAGTTGGCAGGGAGATTCTCTATGAAGGACATGGGTGAGGCTAAACAACTTCTTGGGATGCAAATTACCCGATATAAGAAAAACAAGAAATTGTGGTTATCTCAGGAGGGATACATCAAGAAGGTGTTGGAGATATTCAACATGGATAATACAAAACCGGTAACTACAGCTCTTGGTAGTCAGTTCAAACTGTCAAAAGAGCAAGGTGCTAAGACAGATGAGGAGAAGAGACACATGGAGAATGTGCTTTATTCATCGGCCGTTGGGAGTCTCATGTACGCAATGGTGAGTATAAGACCAGATATTGCACATGCAGTGGGAGTAGTGAGTAGATTCATGAAGAACCCTGGAAAGGAACATTGGCAAGCGGTGAAGTGGATTTTCAGGTATTTGAAATGTACTTCAAATTATTGTTTATATTTTGGGGGTGATAACATTGATGTGCAAGGTTTTGTGGATTCGGACCATGCGGGTGATAGAGACAAAGGCAGGAGCACCACAGGTTATATCTTTACTGTAGGAGGGACAGCGGTAAGCTGGGTTTCAAGATTACAATCAATTGTTGCTTTATCTTCGACAGAAGCTGAGTATGTTGCAGCTGCAGAAGCAAGTAAGGAGTTTATATGGTTGTAGCGATTGATGAGTGAGTTGGGTTTTGATGGAGTGGATTGCAGGTTATTCAGTGACAGTCAGAGTGCAATTCATCTTGTTAAGAACTCGGCGTATCATTCACGGACTAAACATATTCACTTGAGATATCACTTCATTAGATCCTTGTTGGAGGATGGTCAATTGAAGTTGGAGAAGATTGAGGGCAGCAAGAATCCTGCAGATATGTTGACAAAGCCGGTTGATGGGAAAAAGTTGAGCTATTACTCAACTTTGGTGCATTTGTGTTGAATGCTGAAATTGGGACTTTAAACGATCGAGGTAAAAACTTTGGACACTGGAATTATCATGTATAGAGATTACATTTTTAGCAATGGTCTCCAAGTGGGAGATTGTTGCTAATGGAGCCCATTACCGCAGCGGATTTCGGTCAACCAAAACGGGTCCAAAACTGGCCCAAACCCATTATGATATAATATAAATATGGGGTATGGTGCTAGGGTTTGAGAGAGCCAAAAAGTGCTGAAATATTTAGCCGAAATATTAAGCCAAAAAAAAAAGGGGCGGCTGCTGCTATTGTTTTCTTTTGTGTTTGCGGCCGAACAAGGAGAAGAAAAACAATTGTGTTGCTGCTGTGAATTGGCCAGAGGTGAAGATAATTAGTGATAGTGCTAATTATTTTTTGGTGGAGGCTGCTTCTTTCGGCCGAAAGCAAAGAAGAAGGTGAAAAGAAGGCGGGGGACTTCTTTTGGGGTTCTTCTTCGGTGGCTGAAACAAAGGGGTAAATCACTGCAACAAGAGGTTAGAGTTTGATCTCAAAATCTTGTGTGATTTCTTTGTATTTTCTCTTGTGGTTGAGAACTAGAGTTTTGTAATCCTCTTTTGATATAGTGGAAGTTTTTCGATCGGTCCCCGTGGATGTAGGCATATTGCCGAACCACGTTAAATCTGCGTGTTCTTGTCTCTGTTATTTTTCTCTTCGATTTACTATTTGATTCCGCTAGTTGTTGCATTAGTATTATTCCGCTATCTTTTGCTAACAATGAGTGCATGAATTATATATGAAATAGCACACTTTTCTTACTCATAATCAATAAACCATATTTTAAAATCTTTATCTTACTCGTTTTAAACAATAAGATGAATCCAAATCTGTTTTGAGTTTTTAGATCCAATAAACCTATTTAACTTTAAAATTGAATTTTAAGTGCCTTATAATTACCATCTGTTGGCAGTGAAAATTTCTAAGTTAAAAGGATTTTCCACAACAGAACGCGGAGCTAATTCAATAGCCCCGCGTTTGGTTATATTAACCCTGCGTTTGAATAAAACACGGAGATGTTTAATAGCTCCGCGTTGATTCCGCAGTCTGGCTTGTATTAGCCTCGCGTTTGAGTAAAACGCGGAGATGATCAATAGCTCCGCGTTTTGGTTATTTAGCGTCGCGTTTTGATGCGATTAAAGCTCCGCGTAAGCAGATAACCAGAATCTCATATTGATTGAGATTATGATTTTGGGCTTATCCAAATACCCGAATCAAGTCTAATCAGAATTCCATCAAAACTAAGATATTTGATTGGAATCCTTGATGAATGCGAGTTCTATTTAGATAGAAACTCTTGCATTAACCTGGGGCTATAAATACCTTCCTGGTGAAACCCTAGGGGGCTTCTTCTTCTTTTTGGCATCGGAAGCCTCCTATTGATCCTTTGGCAATTCAAGTACGCGAGAGAGCCTTGAAGCCTTTGCTGATCATCTTCTGAAATCTTGGAGAATTCGAGTTACGCATAGAGCCTTGAGTTCGTGAAGATCAGAGAAAATCACCATCTTCTTTCTGGAGTTCTTGAGAAGTTCGAGTTACGCGAGAGAGCCTTGAACAAATCAAAACCAGAGAAGATCGTCTATATTCGGCCGATATCTTTAAAAGAGAAGATTTCAACGTACCGATCATCCAAAGGAACTGCTTGACAGATCCCATCGCCACAGATCCCACAATTATTGTAAAAGAGAGAGATTGAAGTATAAAATCCTCTCGTTTGTTCTTTTTTATCTCTTGTTCACTTTCATTGTAATTTAAGTTAATTCAATGGGAGGAAGCGAAGGAACTTTTGCGACGAACAAACTGGCGACCACAGTGGGAGCCATCTCTTTCACTGATGAAGAGATTGTGGCGCAATCGGACGTTGACTTGATCGGATCCGAAGTAGACATGCTGGTCGTTGAAATCGACCAGCAGAAGTACGAGGAGTTCCTCTCCTCCGGATCAGGTGACTTGGATGAGACACGGCACTATCGCCGTATGTACTCCAATGCCCGAGTGACGGGCAGAAAGGTATCCACCGAGGGACGGGGATCCTTGGAGACTACGGTTATAGCGCCGGAGTTCACACAAGAAATCCTAGCCGAGGATGAGCTTCCGACTGCCGAAGAAGACCTAGGGACTGGACTGACCAGGACCCAACTCCGGAACAGGAACCGGAGAGCGAGGCGTAGAGCCCTCAAAGCCCGCCTTGGACGCGGAGCTAACTCTAGAGGACGCGAGGCTATGGTCCCTCGCAAATTGGCTCGCGCTACCCGCGAGACCAATCTCTACCGCGTTAAACGCGAAGATACAACTTGCCTTAAAAGCAAGGAAAAGCCAGCGTGTGATTTTCCACGCGAGGCTAGTAATACTGGCGAGTTACGCAAGATTCCCAACACTCGCGAGTTACGTGAGTATAAAAATTATTCAAAGCCAGCGTGTGATTCTCCACGCGAGGCTATTACTGTGCCTAGCGAGAGACGCAAAGCCAGTAAGGGTTGCGCTAGTCGCAGAATACCCAACACTTGCGAGTTACGCGAGTATAAAAATTATTCAAAGCCAGCGTGTGATTCTCCACGCGAGGCTATTACTGTGCCTAGCGAGAGACGCAAAGCCAGTAAGGGTTGCGCTAGTCGCAGAATACCCAACACTCGCGAGGTACGCGAGTATAAAAATTATTCAAAGCCAGCGTGTGATTCTCCATGCGGGGCTATTACTGTGCCTAGCGAGAGACGCGAAGCCAGTAATATTTGCAATAAACGCAAGACTTCTGACACCCGCAAGGAACGGGAAGATGATTGGCAGATAGTTGTTAGTCGTAAAACCCGCGCTAAGCGCGAAGCTATGATCTGCGTCAATCGCGAAGGTAAGCCAGCGTGCAAGAACTTTCCTTCACGCGGGGCTATTATTCCAGAGGCTAAACTTCCAAGGACACACCAAGCCAGCGAGAAACGCGAGGCTAGTGTGGATCAGCGCGGAGCTATTTTTCAGGCCCGCAATATGAAACGCGAGGCTATTCCCAAGCCACGCGAGGATCAGTCCGACCCCAGAGTCAGGGTTGATCAATCAAAGAAGCTTCAGTGGATTCCTAAACACTCTCAAGAGTTGAATGGACCTCTTGATTTCATGGCTAGAGGCACTGACCTCAGGGAGCATCTTTCTAAGAAGAGAGGCATAGACCAACTTCAAGTTGAACATAGTTGCCATTGCCAGCAACTTATAACAACAGTATCAGCCGTGATGAATAACTGTGGATGCAGCAAGAACAGGATATCTGTGTTCGACCGAATAAATGAGTCAAACCAGAATCCTGCTAAGAAGACAAGAACCACTCCCCTGAAACAAGGGAGAGCTGTAACTTCCAACATGGTAGGAAAAGGGAAGAAAATTGCAGAGACGGATGATGATTCAGAATCGAGCGATGATGAACTTCATCGTATTACTCGACTAAGATCAGGAGCCGTTCCGCCCCGAAATTATAAAAAGCTCGCAGGGGGTTCTTACGACGAGGACAGCGATAATTCCGCTATAGCCTCGCCTCCATCCTCTACATCGTCTCGACTGCAGAAGTCAGCATCGCACATGGCAGATAAATCTGGTGATATCAATCAGAGATTTGAGGCTCAAGAAAGAATGATTCGAGAGCAACAGAAAACGATTGAAGACCTTAAGATGCTACTTTTAAAAGTTGTTGAAGATAATGCTAAACAGGGCAAGAAGACTCCAAATGAAGAAGAACAGGAGGAGAAAGCCCACTCGATGCATGAGGAAGAAGATAGATTTTCTTTCCATGATCCGCATGAAGAAAAGCTTGAAAAGTTACAGAATCAACTCGAAGCCTTGATGCGTAAAAAAGAGTTGAAGGAGTCAGGAGTCTCAAGACCGTATCCTCCAGAATAGGTCATGATACCTTACCCACCGAAGTATAAGCCGCTCAAGTTGGAGCCCTATGACGGGAAGGGATCGCCCAGTCAGCACATCTATTATTTCTTGTCCCAAGCAGGACACTTAATGGGTAATGATCCCATCATGACCAAAGTATTTGCAAGTACTTTGCGAGGGCCTGCCTTTACTTGGTTCATGCAGCTGCCCCCAGGTACTATTAATACCTGGTTAGATGTTGAGAAATTATTTCTCTCACGTTTCTTCGAGGATGACACCGAGATTACGGTTCATTCCCTTCTTGCAACTAGGCAAGGAGAACAAGAAACGGTTAAAGATTTCATAGAAAGGTTCCGGGAGAAGTCCGTACATTGTAAACACGGAATGATCCAGGAAACTCTAGTCGAGACCTGTCGGCACAACCTTAAGACCAATGTGCTCCTCAAAATGGGGGCCGTAGAGTCTAAGACGTGGAGGGACCTGCTCAAACAAGGAGAGCAAGCTGAAGACCTGATTCGCCGAGTTGAAGAGTCCCGCGGGCCAAGAAGTGCTGGGGGTAGTAAATCGTATACCCAAAACAACAGTAACAAGAATAAAGGGAAAGCAGTAATGTCATCAGAAACTGCTCCTCAGAAAACCAGTCCTCCGCCAGAGCCGAAATCTCAAGGTCAGCGAGGGTCAAGGCAAATTAAACCGCAGCAAGAAAGGAATTACACTTTCAAAGCTGAACAGACACCAGTCCTCTTTCACCTGCTCCAAAAGAAGGGAATGCTAAAACTTCCGGAGAATAAGAAGCCAGAAGATGCGGGTAAGACTAAAGACCCAAATTACTGTCTTTATCACCGGAATGTTGGGCACCCTACCAGGGATTGTTTTCCCCTTAAGAACAGAACCCAAGCACTAATAGAGGCTGGAGTTTTGACGCTTAAGGAAGAGCAGAAGAAAGTCACTGCCAATATGGCAACCATAACGGTCGGAACCCACGAGTTTCCCGCAGGAGTGACCCCAATCCCTAAGGGTAAGATGGTCACGAAGAATCTTGATCCGCACAATAAATCCCAAGAGGGACTTGTCCCCGTAACAACCCAAAAGGGGGAAGTTATGTGGGTTCACCCTGATTTGCTGGAAGATGAACAATGGACTACTTCGAGAGGTCCAGAGAAGAAACGGGCTGTCAATGCCATTTCTGCGGATATAAAGGGAGAATATATAGCTTCAGGCGCCTTCACAAGTTCTGAAGAAGAACCCGAAACTATGGCCACCCATCAAGATGGGGCAGGCCCTTCCAGTACTCGATCTGGAAAGACATATCTTAAGGACTACACTAGAGTGGATCCAAAAGATATCTATGCAGAACTTGCAAAGCCTGCGAAGCAGAAAAGACTTCGTTTCCAGAAGAATTCTACCAGAGATGAAGGAGCCAAAGAAACTCCCTTCGAATTCGACATAAACGCGCAGTTGGCTAATATCCCAGCTCGAGTGACGCTTTACGAATTGTTGAGATTATCAAAATCAGCACGTGAAGCTCTAAGAGAGGCCTTGGCAGACTCTGAGTCGTTCCTAGCTCAGATTGTCGAGCCGGCCATCGAAGAGCGGGACTCTTGCCCCCACTGTCATCAAGTGAGGAGACAGGTCCCACAAATTATCTTCTCTCCAGAAGACATGCAGGTGAGGAATATAAAGCATAATAGGCCTCTATATTTCACTGGATATGTCGGGTCCACAAAAGTGGACCGAATTCAGATTGATCCAGGTTCTGCACTCAGCGTCGTGCCCAGTAGATTGATGCAGCTGTTGGGGATTTCCCTTCATCGCTTGACACCTACACACACTACCATCTATGGATTCAACGCTAATAATAGCCATCCTCTTGGTAAGATCCGATTGCGGTGTCAAATTGGAGACTTAAAAACGGAGATTACATGCTACGTAATTGATGCTGATACCTCCTACAATATTTTATTGGGGCGACCTTGGATTCACTCTCATATGATAGTTCCGTCGACTCTTCACCAGTGCATGAAATATTGCGATGAGGAAAGAGAGGTCCGGACACTAATTGCTTACAAGCAGCCATTCAAAGGGTTGGAAAATTACTTCACAGATGCTGCACTCTACAAGCCAGCACATGAAGCTTCCAATGACAGTCTTAATAAATCTCCAAGGCCTGACGACAGTGGCAATGAAGCCGACACTGAGTACGAGCTCCTTGGAGAAGATGACGGGGGTGATTACGAAATCAACCCTCACCTAGATCTTAGCTTAGGTCTTGATAATATAGTGGATGTAATAGAAAGTGAATGGGTTATTAATGAAAGTGTAAAGTTAGTCTACGAGCATGCTGTAGCTACTGAGTCTAAGCCCTCTTGTACCTCCACCGAAGCGGATGGCCTGACCGAACTTGAAGTTCTGGCGGCATATCATTTGCCCCTCAAGTCTTTCCTCCTCTCTCAATTAAAAATAACCGAGGATCAAGGGCACTTATTTGAAGTGCCTCCCCAACAGAAGTCCCAAAGGCCGATCATGTTCGGCAAAGTGGCCACGTCGCCTCGACAAAGACAAAGTAGTGAAAGTGATGAACAAACATCACCTCAATTTCACTTATATGAGCAAAGGTCCCGACAGATGATGGAGAAAATGGGATATAATTTTACCCAGAAGCCGGGATTAAACTTTGGAAAAGGAAGACGGAATCTCATACCCTCGTTTAGACCGAGAGGAAAGAGCCCTGATTATTATCAGAAGACCCGCAGGGGGTTGGGTTATGTATCTACTCCACCTTCGTCACCATTAAAGGATGAAGAGAATTCTTCGGATAAAGAAGAAACATCTTCACCAGATCATGATTCGGATATAAGCACCGGTGCTTGGTTTCAGTCTTTGACAGCCAATATGGTTTCAGCCACGCCAGAAAGCCACGAGGAACCAATTGACGTCCAAGATGATGCTTGGGCCAGGCATATGGACACTCTCTGGGATGTCCGCTTTGAACAGCGTGATCCGCCCACGGAAGACAAATTAATACAGGTTAACATGGGAATAGAAGAAAACCCGAAACCCATTTTCATAAGCGACACACTAACTCCTTTAGAAAAGGAGGAACTTATATCTCTTATCAAAGAGTATATAGATGTGTTCGCATAGAGTTATGAAGATATGCCTGGGCTTGACCCTCAAATTGCCACACACCGGTTAAATATAAAAGAGGATGTCAAACCTGTTAAACAGCAACAGAGGCGTTTTCGACCGGAATTGATGGAGGCAATAGTTGCTGAGGTCAATAAGCTTATACAATCCGGGTTCATCCGTGAAGAACAGCATCCTGACTGGGTGGCAAACATAGTGCCAGTTCGCAAAAAGAATGGCAAAATCCGGATATGCATTGACTTTCGAGATCTGAACGCTGCATGTCCCAAGGATGAATTTTCACTCCCCATCACCGACGTGATGATCGATAATACTTGCGGTTATGAAAGGATGTCCTTTATGGATGGCTTCTCAGGTTATAACCAAATCAAGATGCACCCGGATGATGAAAAGCATACAGCTTTCAGAACGCCACAGGGGGTATACTGCTATACGGTGATGCCATTCGGATTAAAGAATGCAGGTGCCACTTACCAACGCGCAATGAGCGCCATATTTAAATAACACCTACGCAGAACAGTAGAGTGCTACGTAGATGACTTGGCGGTCAAAAGCAAGAATAAAGAAGATCACCTTCAGGACTTGAGGACGGTCTTTGATCTCATGAGGAAACATCATTTGAAGATGAATCCCACTAAGTCATTCATGGGGGTATCCAGCGGGAAGTTTCTAGGGTTCGTAATAACTTCAAAAGGAATTTTCCTCGACCCTGAAAAGGTAAAAGCGATTAGCAAAATGCCGCCTCCCCGCAATCTTAAGGAACTAAGGGGATTACAAGGAAAGCTCGCTTATATTCGGCGCTTCATATCCAACTTGTCTGGACGATGCCAACCATTCTCCACACTTATGAAGAAGGGAGTGTCTTTCATATGGGATGAGACATGTCAGCAGGCATTTGATGACCTCATGGAGTACCTTACTAAACCTCCTGTACTAATGGCACCAGCCCCTGGGCAGCCCTTCCTTATATATGTAAGGGCCATGGATAATGCTTTAGGAGCATTACTTGCTCAATATAATGAGCACGGCCATGAACATGCCCTCTACTATTTAAGTAGAACAATGATTGGGGCCGAACAGCGGTATACCCCGATTGAAAAAGAATGTTTAGCCCTAGTGTTTGCTGTTCAGAAAATGCGACACTACCTTTCGGAGCAAACAATTCATGTCATATCACGGGTTAATCCCCTGAAGATTCTGATGACAAAACCAGGATCCTTGAATGGCCGATTGGCAAAATGGGTGCTCTTACTATCGCCTTATGACATACATTTTGTCCCTCAAAAGGCCATGAAGGGACAGGCAATCGCTGATTTCCTTGCAGACCATCCAATTTGGTCCAAATTAAAGCAGACATCAGAAGTCAACACAGTTACCAAAGAACAGCCTTGGCAAATATTCTTTGATGGTGCCGTGAGACGATCTGCTGCTGGAGTGGGGGTTGTGCTAATATCTCCACATAAACATATATTGCCTAACGGTTACTTGATGTGATAAATTACTGCAAGCGCACAGTGTCGGTGTAGCGCTGTACAGGTCGTCCCACAGGGATCTATGGTGTTTTTTCGATTCTTACTCTTTCCTTAGTCTAGCGAATTAACAAAGGATTCTAGGTTGAAGTTGGATTAATCTAAATAGTCTAGGATCTAGAATCCACTAGTTTCCAACCATGTATTTACTTCTACTATCTTCTTCTTTCATAAGAATTTGATCTTTTTAGTTTAATCTTTATTTAAAGTGCCCTAAGAATGAGCTATCAAGTGGTGTGCAAGCATAACTCATCAAAGATACTACTTTTCATAAAAACAAACTAAATCTTTAGATAGTTCAATGAAAAAGATAAAATCAACAACTCCAAACCCTAACTAAGCATAGGCTATCAAGAAACCTAGTTCAAGTATAACCTATCAAAGTCTTAATCTTCGAGTTCTTGTATTTTAATCCTTTTAGAGAAAAATCATGTCTTTATTTATTTTTATTCAAGAAGAAAGATATTAGAAAGCAATTACATGGTGGATCCTACCTTCATCTACATCCTAGAGCTAAACTAATTAGCTACTCATGATTCTAGAAAGCAATTAAATATAATCTAGAAAGCAAATAAATCTATACTAGAAAGCAATTAAATCTATCTAGAAAGCAAATAAAGATCTCAAAACAATGGCTTACCTCTGGAGCATGGTATTGTGGCCGCCACTCCTTCAGCAAAACCTTAATTTTATTAATGAAATACGAGTACAAACTAAATCCTAATCTACATTAACTACTGCATAAAATCTAGAATACAAGGATACGGCCAATATATAGGATTCGGAAATCAAACCCTAATTCTAGATGAACTAAGAAACCCAAAAAATTACATCGAAGCCACGGAAGAAAATTCAGCATGTGGAGCCCACAGTTGGCCGCTAAATGGCGGTTAAAACCGCTACATAGCGGTTTTATTTCGAGTAAATCAATTGAAATTTCTTTCACGTGCGTCTCTTGTCTTGTGCATTATATTTCCTTGACTGTATTTGACTTTGCATCTCTGTAACATCGTAGTCTTGTAGTTTTTCTAACTTTAGAAACTTTTCGGACTCTGATTTCCTACTCCAACATTGATTTCTTGCCATCTCCTTGTACGAATCGAATTACCTGAAAAAGGCACTAAAAATACCCGAGTAGCATTTATTTATATACAAAAATAGATAAAGTATGAGAGGAAAATACAATATATGATATTCATCACACCCCCACACCTATCTTTTGCTAGTTCTCGAGCAAAACCTAAATCTAAAAAGAAAAATAAAAATCCTAACTCACTTTCGCAGGAATCGCGATTGCACTTAGCACGTGCAATAAGCCTTTAAACCCCTAGGTTACCCTAGTGGACGAGTGTTGTCTCGTGAGGGTTTGCAGTGAATATACCCACAAAATTCAAGAAGAAAATAGATTAAGGAATAAAGAAAAGAAAAATAAGGATAACCGAAAATCAAGAAAAATAGAAATTTTATACAAAGGAAAGAAAAATCGTTTTTTTTTATGATATTTTCATCAATTAATCTCACTAATATACAAACTCAAGAACGCATTTAGATTATCAATTTTCAAATCGAGCGTCATATCAGATACACTTATCATTTTAATCAAAAATTTAAATCCTATCTTTCAATACCTACTAACAGATAATTCATTGGCTCCTATACAACTACGTGCACGTGTGATAGTTTATTTCGGCCTTAGACTCAAACTCTAACTCATGATTCATCTCCTCTCTCATAACAATTTTTTTTTTTTTTTTTTAAGAATATTTCACCTTTCATGCGAATATTCACGCTTGCTTAGGCGCAACATACCCGATTACTTGGTTCATACTCTTTTCTTTTTTCTTTTTCTTTTTTTTTTAGAATATTTCACCTTTCATGCGAATATTTACACTTACTTAGGTGCAAAGTACCCGATTACTCAGATCATACTCTTTTTTTCACTCTTGAGGCTATTGCCTTAATACCAGGCGCACCCCATTATTTTATCACTCTCGAGGCTATTGCCTTAGGCTCACCCCATTATTTTATTCTCACTTTTTTTTTTTTCTTTTTTTTTTCTCTTTTTTTTTTTGTTTAGAGAGTGAAAACTTACTCAATCGTTATCATCTTTATCCTTAATCTAATAAACTATTGTGAAGTGAAAAATAGATGTATATTTGCCTCAAAACTACTGTTAGCAATATTTATTTTTTAGATTTTGATCTTTTTCATAAAATTCAAAGTGTATCATCCAATCTACTCTCCTATCCAATTTCAAATCTAAATTTGTTCCTTTATCTGTAAGTAGTTTGATCTATTGATAAAAATACATAAGTTTTTTTAATTTATTTTTCTTTTCAGTTTTTTTTTATTTTTTTCAGTTTTTTTATTTTTTTTAGTTAGTTACCCTAAAAACTAACCAAAGTGTAAAATAAAGAAACCCAAAAATCTAAAAAAAAAAATTATAAAAACAAAAATAAAATCCTAAAAAATAAAAATCTCCTAATCTACTCCCCCACACCTAAACTTGTGTATGCCCTCATACACAAACCAAGGGTGGTAAAATAAAAAAAAAAAAACTATTATACAAATATTATACACTTATTAGAAAATTCAAACGGTTACGACCTCTTGATCGCTTTCCACTATCATAATATGTCCTTTTATGTTTTGATATGGATGAACTTAGCCTTTTTGTCAGTTTTGCATTTAATCTCTCCATCTTATTTTTAATTTTTCTCAATTTTTTTCTACTTTTCTTTTTTTTATTTAATAATAAAATTTTGAGGTTGGAAATCGTACCTTTACCATCGTTCGTATTCCATCCACGAGTATCTTTCATATTTGTAAGTATTTTGGTTTTATCAACGTGTGAAATAACATACTCACTTTGGTATTGTGGAATCATTAGCTCAATTTTGGAGGGCTCTTTTAAGTCATCAGGTACCATGATCTCTTCTTTTTGATGTTCCTTCCTTTCCTCAATTATTAGGGGCTTGTCATGCAAATTTTCTTCAAACCTGTCATTAAAATTCTCAAAAGAAAATGCCATACTAGTAGACTTATCATTAGTCAAGTTATTATGAATGGATAAAAATTTTTCTTCACAAATTTCTTCACAATTTCCATCAAAAGAATCAAATGATAATGTGTCACTAGCAAGCAAAATATTTTCTTTATCACTGGTTTCTTCATAATTATTGCCACAATGGTCTAAAATAGGTTGATCACAATGTTGAATTATAGATTCATCATGCACAAAACTATTTAATTCATTTTGAATCATATCTACTTCAGAAGATGACTGGAGTGATTGCTCGTTTGAGTCAGATACGTTTAAACTATTAAATGGTTGATCTATAAAAAGTTTAGCTTGAGAAATCGCTTTGAGAAGATCTTCCATACAAGATTCAATTTTAGAGGATGATTTTTGAGATGATGATTTAAGCAAAACTTCCATATCTTCCTCTATTCTACATTTTCGTTTCTCAGACTCATGATCGTAATTTTCCTTATTTTTCTCAAATGATTGCATCTCGAGATCATGAGTGAAATTTGAAGAATGATATGATGGATCCATGTACATATTTGATGACAGATATGAAGTGGTTGGAGGTAGATTCTCATGACATACATATCTCGCTTCTAATCTTTTTAATCTTTCATCTAACATGTTCAATTGAATATCTTGTTCATGATTGAATGTAGAACATGAAGATAAATAGCCCATAAAGAAAGGATCAGATGGAGGATTATCTTGATATGGCTCTTGATTATATGCAAAATTAGAATTATTCATCCATTCATAATTGTAATTTTGTGTATAAGAAGCGCTCGTAGGTTCATTATATGTATTGTGAATTTGTTTATGACCTAGTCCTAGCGAACTTCCTATCCATGGACACTGATAATAATTATGGTATGGATCACGACAATGATTGCAACCAGTTTGATTTTGAAACATTTTTTTTTAATTTTTTTTTGTTTGTTTTGAAGAAGGCGGAGAGGGAAAGAGATGGAAAAGAAAAAATAAAAACAATTGAAATATGATTTTTATAATTTTTTTATTATTTTTTTTGTAGAATCAAAAACGATAAATACAGAAATACACAAAATTTGAGGGAGACACGGAAAGATATTGCCGCTAAATAGCGGTATTTACCGCTATTTAGCGGCCAAATCTGGGAGGTTACCTCTCGGATTTTTGTAGTGCACTTTCACAACGCTTTCCTTCACTTTGTATATCCTGTATCTAAAGTTCCAGATCTATACACACTCAACACACACTGTTAAGCCGTAAAACGTTAGAAAAAGCAAGAAAAACACCGTCGATCCCCGGCAACGGCGCCTAAAACTTGATGTGATAAATTACTGCAAGCGCACAGTGTCGGTGTAGCGCTGTACAGGTCGTCCCACAGGGATCTAGGGTGTTTTTTCGATTCTTACTCTTTCCTTAGTCTAGAGGATTAACGAAGGATTCTAGGTTGAAGTTGGATTAATCTAAATAGTCTAGGATCTAGAATCCACTAGTTTCCAACCATGTATTTACTTTTACTATCTTCTTCTTTCATAAGAATTTGATCTTTTTAATTTAATCTTTATTTAAAGTGCCCTAAGAATGAGCTATCAAGTGGTGTGCAAGCATAACTCATCAAAGATACTACTTTTCATAAAAACAAACTAAATCTTTAGATAGTTCAATGAAAAAGATAAAATCAACAACTCCAAACCCTAACTAAGCATAGGCTATCAAGAAACCTAGTTCAAGTATAACCTATCAAAGTCTTAATCTTCGAGTTCTTGTATTTTAATCCTTTTAGAGAAAAATCATGTCTTTATTTATTTTTATTCAAGAAGAAAGATATTAGAAAGCAATTACATGGTGGATCCTACCTTCATCTACATCCTAGAGCTAAACTAATTAGCTACTCATGATTCTAGAAAGCAATTAAATATAATCTAGAAAGCAAATAAATCTATACTAGAAAGCAATTAAATCTATCTAGAAAGCAAATAAAGATCTCAAAACAATGGCTTACCTCTGGAGCACGGTATTGTGGCCGCCACTCCTTCAGCAAAACCTTAATTTTATTAATGAAATACGAGTACAAACTAAATCCTAATCTACATTAACTACTGCATAAAATCTAGAATACAAGGATACGGCCAATATATAGGATTCGGAAATCAAACCCTAATTCTAGATGAACTAAGAAACCCAAAAAATTACATCGAAGCCACGGAAGAAAATTCAGCATGTGGAGCCCACAGTTGGCCGCTAAATGGCGGTTAAAACCGCTACATAGCGGTTTTATTTCGAGTAAATCAATTGAAATTTCTGCGTCTCTTGTCTTGTGCATTATATTTCCTTGACTGTATTTGACTTTGCATCTCTGTAACATCGTAGTCTCGTAGTTTTTCTAACTTTAGAAACTTTTCGGACTCTGATTTCCTACTCCAACATTGATTTCTTGCCATCTCCTTGTACGAATCGAATTACCTGAAAAAGGCACTAAAAATACCCGAGTAGCATTTATTTATATACAAAAATAGATAAAGTATGAGAGGAAAATACAATATATGATATTCATCACACCCCCACACCTATCTTTTGCTAGTTCTCGAGCAAAACCTAAATCTAAAAAGAAAAATAAAAATCCTAACTCACTTTCGCAGGAATCGCGATTGCACTTAGCACGTGCAATAAGCCTTTAAACCCCTAGGTTACCCTAGTGGACGAGTGTTGTCTCGTGAGGGTTTGCAGTGAATATACCCACAAAATTCAAGAAGAAAATAGATTAAGGAATAAAGAAAAGAAAAATAAGGATAACCGAAAATCAAGAAAAATAGAAATTTTATACAAAGGAAAGAAAAATCGTTTTTTTTTATGATATTTTCATCAATTAATCTCACTAATATACAAACTCAAGAACGCATTTAGATTATCAATTTTCAAATCGAGCGTCATATCAGATACACTTATCATTTTAATCAAAAATTTAAATCCTATCTTTCAATACCTACTAACAGATAATTCATTGGCTCCTATACAACTACGTGCACGTGTGATAGTTTATTTCGGCCTTAGACTCAAACTCTAACTCATGATTCATCTCCTCTCTCATAACAATTTTTTTTTTTTTTTTTTTAAGAATATTTCACCTTTCATGCGAATATTCACGCTTGCTTAGGCGCAACATACCCGATTACTTGGTTCATACTCTTTTCTTTTTTCTTTTTCTTTTTTTTTTTAGAATATTTCACCTTTCATGCGAATATTTACACTTACTTAGGTGCAAAGTACCCGATTACTCAGATCATACTCTTTTTTTCACTCTTGAGGCTATTGCCTTAATACCAGGCGCACCCCATTATTTTATCACTCTCGAGGCTATTGCCTTAGGCTCACCCCATTATTTTATTCTCATTTTTTTTTTTTTCTTTTTTTTTTCTCTTTTTTTTTTGTTTAGAGAGAGAAAACTTACTCAATCGTTATCATCTTTATCCTTAATCTAATAAACTATTGTGAAGTGAAAAATAGATGTATATTTGCCTCAAAACTACTGTTAGCAATATTTATTTTTTAGATTTTGATCTTTTTCATAAAATTCAAAGTGTATCATCCAATCTACTCTCCTATCCAATTTCAAATCTAAATTTGTTCCTTTATCTGTAAGTAGTTTGATCTATTGATAAAAATACATAAGTTTTTTTAATTTATTTTTCTTTTCAATTTTTTTTATTTTTTTCAGTTTTTTTATTTTTTTTAGTTAGTTACCCTAAAAACTAACCAAAGTGTAAAATAAAGAAACCCAAAAATCTAAAAAAAAAAAATTATAAAAACAAAAATAAAATCCTAAAAAATAAAAATCTCCTAATCTACTCCCCCACACCTAAACTTGTGTATGCCCTCATACACAAACCAAGGGTGGTAAAATAAAAAAAAAGAAAACTATTATACAAATATTATACACTTATTAGAAAATTCAAACGGTTACGACCTCTTGATCGCTTTCCACTATCATAATATGTCCTTTTATGTTTTGATATGGATGAACTTAGCCTTTTTGTCAGTTTTGCATTTAATCTCTCCATCTTATTTTTAATTTTTCTCAATTTTTTTCTACTTTTCTTTTTTTTATTCAATAATAAAATTTTGAGGTTGGAAATCGTACCTTTACCATCGTTCGTATTCCATCCACGAGTATCTTTCATATTTGTAAGTATTTTGGTTTTATCAACGTGTTAAATAACATACTCACTTTGGTATTGTGGAATCATTAGCTCAATTTTGGAGGGCTCTTTTAAGTCATCAGGTACCATGATCTCTTCTTTTTGATGTTCCTTCCTTTCCTCAATTATTAGGGGCTTGTCATGCAAATTTTCTTCAAACCTGTCATCAAAATTCTCAAAAGAAAATGCCATACTAGTAGACTTATCATTAGTCAAGTTATTATGAATGGATAAAAAATTTTCTTCACAAATTTCTTCACAATTTCCATCAAAAGAATCAAATGATAATGTGTCACTAGCAAGCAAAATATTTTCTTTATCACTGGTTTCTTCATAATTATTGCCACAATGGTCTAAAATAGGTTGATCACAATGTTGAATTATAGATTCATCATGCACAAAACTATTTAATTCATTTTGAATCATATCTACTTCAGAAGATGACTGGAGTGATTGCTCGTTTGAGTCAGATACGTTTAAACTATTAAATGGTTGATCTATAAAAAGTTTAGCTTGAGAAATCGCTTTGAGAAGATCTTCCATACAAGATTCAATTTTAGAGGATGATTTTTGAGATGATGATTTTAGCAAAACTTCCATATCTTCCTCTATTCTACATTTTCGTTTCTCAGACTCATGATCGTAATTTTCCTTATTTTTCTCAAATGATTGCATCTCGAGATCATGAGTGAAATTTGAAGAATGATATGATGGATCCATGTACATATTTGATGACAGATATGAAGTGGTTGGAGGTAGATTCTCATGACATACATATCTCGCTTCTAATCTTTTTAATCTTTCATCTAACATGTTCAATTGAATATCTTGTTCATGATTGAATGTAGAACATGAAGATAAATAGCCCATAAAGAAAGGATCAGATGGAGGATTATCTTGATATGGCTCTTGATTATATGCAAAATTAGAATTATTCATCCATTCATAATTGTAATTTTGTGTATAAGAAGCGCTCGTAAGTTCATTATATGTATTGTGAATTTGTTTATGACATAGTCCTAGCGAACTTCCTATCCATGGACACTGATAATAATTATGGTATGGATCACGACAATGATTGCAACCAGTTTGATTTTGAAACATTTTTTTTTAATTTTTTTTTGTTTGTTTTGAAGAAGGCGGAGAGGGAAAGAGATGGAAAAGAAAAAATAAAAACAATTGAAATATGATTTTTATAATTTTTTTATTATTTTTTTTGTAGAATCAAAAACGATAAATACAGAAATACACAAAATTTGAGGGAGACACGGAAAGATATTGCCGCTAAATAGCGGTATTTACCGCTATTTAGCGGCCAAATCTGGGAGGTTACCTCTCGGATTTTTGTAGTGCACTTTCACAACGCTTTCCTTCACTTTGTATATCCTGTATCTAAAGTTCCAGATCTATACACACTCAACACACACTGTTAAGCCGTAAAACGTTAGAAAAAGCAAGAAAAACACCGTCGATCCCCGGCAACGGCGCCAAAAACTTGATGTGATAAATTACTGCAAGCGCACAGTGTCGGTGTAGCACTGTACAGGTCGTCCCACAGGGATCTAGGGTGTTTTTTCGATTCTTACTCTTTCCTTAGTCTAGCGGATTAACAAAGGATTCTAGGTTGAAGTTGGATTAATCTAAATAGTCTAGGATCTAGAATCCACTAGTTTCCAACCATGTATTTACTTCTACTATCTTCTTCTTTCATAAGAATTTGATCTTTTTAATTTAATCTTTATTTAAAGTGCCCTAAGAATGAGCTATCAAGTGGTGTGCAAGCATAACTCATCAAAGATACTACTTTTCATAAAAACAAACTAAATCTTTAGATAGTTCAATGAAAAAGATAAAATCAACAACTCCAAACCCTAACTAAGCATAGGCTATCAAGAAACCTAGTTCAAGTATAACCTATCAAAGTCTTAATCTTCGAGTTCTTGTATTTTAATCCTTTTAGAGAAAAATCATGTCTTTATTTATTTTTATTCAAGAAGAAAGATATTAGAAAGCAATTACATGGTGAATCCTACTTTCATCTACATCCTAGAGCTAAACTAATTAGCTACTCATGATTCTAGAAAGCAATTAAATATAATCTAGAAAGCAAATAAATCTATACTAGAAAGCAATTAAATCTATCTAGAAAGCAAATAAAGATCTCAAAACAATGGCTTACCTCTGGAGCACGGTATTGTGGCCGCCACTCCTTCAGCAAAACCTTAATTTTATTAATGAAATACGAGTACAAACTAAATCCTAATCTACATTAACTACTGCATAAAATCTAGAATACAAGGATACGGCCAATATATAGGATTCGGAAATCAAACCCTAATTCTAGATGAACTAAGAAACCCAAAAAATTACATCGAAGCCACGAAAGAAAATTCAGCATGTGGAGCCCACAGTTAGCCGCTAAATGGCGGTTAAAACCGCTACATAGCGGTTTTATTTCGAGTAAATCAATTGAAATTTCTTTCACGTGCGTCTCTTGTCTTGTGCATTATATTTCCTTGACTGTATTTGACTTTGCATCTCTGTAACATCGTAGTCTCGTAGTTTTTCTAACTTTAGAAACTTTTCGGACTCTGATTTCCTACTCCAACATTGATTTCTTGCCATCTCCTTGTACGAATCGAATTACCTGAAAAAGGCACTAAAAATACCCGAGTAGCATTTATTTATATACAAAAATAGATAAAGTATGAGAGGAAAATACAATATATGATATTCATCATTACTCATTAACAGAACCGTGCACTAATAATGTAGCGGAGTACAACGCGCTCATTATCGGCTTAAAAATAGCTCTGCAACTGGGGGTGAACCATCTAGAGGCATATGGAGATTCTAAGCTCATTGTCAATCAGATGACAGGTGAGTATGAAGTCAGACATGAAGCCCTCATCCCCTATCATCAGCTAGCTATTGAGCTGGCAGGATATTTTGAACAATTCTACATATATCATATATCTCGAAACGAGAACATTTATGCAGATGCTCTTGCCGCATTAGCAGCAACGCTGGCAATCCCGCCAGGTGAAGTTAAAAGCATCACCATTGGTAGCAGAGAACTCCTCCACCCAGATGTGGTATCTCAAACCGAAGAGGTATGCCAGATTGGCTTAAACTTAGAGCCCCGTGATTGGCGATTTCCGTTTGTGGATTATACTTTGCATGGGATATTACCAGAAGATCCTAAGGAAGCCACCTCAATAAAGAGGAAGGCCCAAAGATTTTATTATGACTATAAACTTTAGACTTTGTATAGAAAGTCAAGAGGTGGTCTATTGCTACGCTGCATATCGAAAGTAGAAGCAGAACAAGTGCTGAAAGAAACACATGATGGAATATGTGGAGCTCATCAGCCCGGTCCCAAACTTGGAGACCGTATAAAAAGGCTGGGGTACTACTGGCCGAGCATGGTTAAGGAAGCAATGGCATACTCTAAACGATGTCATGCATGCCAAATACATGCCAATTTTATTCATCAACCCCAAAAATACTTGCACAATACCGTCGCAAGCTGGCCATTTGAAGCTTGGGAAATGGACATTGTGGGGCCAATAACTCCCCCGTCATCCAGAGGACATCGGTTTATTCTTGCAATAACCGATTATTTTTCAAAATGGGCCGAAGCCGTGCCCATGAAAGAGGTGAAGACGGCAGATGTGATCAAGTTCGTCAAGCATCATGTCATTTACCGATTTGGCGTCCCCCGACGGATTATTCATGATAATGGTCCGCAATTCATCAGTCAGGGATTCTCCCGATTCTGCAATAAATTCAGAATCAAAGATATCGCTTCTACACCATATAACCCTGCGGCTAATGGGTTGGCCGAAGCTTTCAACAAGACGATCATCAAACTCCTTCGGAAATTCGTCTCTTCGAATAAACGAGATTGGGATGAAAAGTTAGGAGAATGTTTGTGGGCCTATCGCACCACCGTTCGCACCCCGACTAAAGCAACCCCGTTCTCTTTGGTTTATGGAAGTGAGGCTGTTCTGCCTCTTGAAATCCAGATACCATCATTAAGAGTGGCTTTAGCCACAAAGATGACGACAGAAGAACGCCATCAGCAAAGATTGCAAGAACTAGAGGCGTTAGATGAAAAACGTCTCAGGGCTCAACAACAAATTGAGTTGTATCAAGCCCGAATATCTCAAACGTTCAATAAGAACGTTAAACCAAGGACCTTTAAACAAGGAGACTTAGTTCTGGCTGTTAAAAGGCCAATGGTGCTAACCCACAAGACTAAGGGTAAGTTTGAACCCAAGTGGGAAGGACCGTTCATTGTGGAGACAGTCTACTCCAGTGGAGCTTATCGCTTAATGAATCAAGACGGCGATAGGATGATGATGCCGATCAATGGCAAATTTCTGAAGAAATACTATGTTTAATATCTCTGGAAGTATAAGCCTCCAATTTATCCAAGTTACGCAGATGAGCACTTGGACTTCTTCTATTCTGGTGGTTTTAACCCACTAAATCTGGCGTGTCTGGTTCTCAAGTTTGAACCACCTCCAGTCTTTTTTCTAGGCATGCGCAGTTTGGCGCCTCTGACCTAAACTCCGGCGTGTCTGGTTCTCAAGTTTGAACCACCTCCAGTCCTTTTTCTAGGCATGCGCATTGTGCGCCTCTGACCTAAACTCTGGCGTGTCTGGTTCTCAAGTTTGAACCACCTCCTGTTTGGTTCTCAAGTTTGAACCACCATCAGTCTTTTTCTTGGGCATGCGCAATTTGGCGCCTCTGACCCAAAACCTGGTGTGCTTAGTTCTCAAGTTTGAACAGCCCCCAATCTTCTTTTAGGCATGTGTAATTAAGCGCCTCTGACCTAAAAGTATGAATTGCCCAACGCCAACTAGGCAATGGGAAGAGAACAAGTTTCTCGCCAACCCATCATACTGGGGTAAAAGTATGAATTGCCCAACGCCAACTAGGCAATGGGAAGAGAACAAGTTTCTCGCCAACCCATCATGCTGGGGTAAAAGTATGAATTGCCCAACGCCAACTAGGCAATGGGAAGGGAACAAGTTTCTCTCCAACCCATCATGCTGGGGTAAAAGTATGAATTGCCCAACGTCGACTAGGCAATTGGAAGAGAACTAGTTTCTCGCCAACCCATCATACTGGGGTAAAAGTATGAATTGCCCAATGCCAACTAGGCAATGGGAAGAGAACAAGTTTCTCGCCAACCCATCATACTGGGGTAAAAGTATGAATTGCCCAACGTCGACTAGGCAATGGGAAGAGAACTAGTTTCTCGCCAACCCATCATACTGGGGTAAAAGTATGAATTGCCCAACGTCAACTAGGCAATGGGAAGAGAACAAGTTTCTCGCCAACCCATCATGCTGGGGGTAAAAAAAAAAGTATGAATCGCCCAATACCGATAAAGTAAAGGGAAGAGGAAAAGTTTGGCATTTAAGTCCAAACATAGTCCTCGACAACTCACCATGTTGAGGGAAATAACATGGCTAGCCCAACTCAAACGGTAGTTGGTAAAGGCTAATCAAATCCGTTAATAGCTGGGGGTTTACTAAAAATCCCATATTAAACTTTAAATTTTACTTCGGCTCGAGAAATTGAGCATAAACGATACCGAGATAAATCGTTTTGACGAAAGGTTATTTGTTGGGCAAGCAAATCTGTTTTGAAGCCGGCAAATAAAAGAGTCAAAAGAATCATCTCTATTAAAAAGGTGAAGATACGAAAAGGATTTCAAAGAAACATCGTAAGGTTATCTCTCTCATGTTTACGAAGTACTTATTACAAGGGGGATAAAAGTGTAAAGAGAGATGAAACTATTGGCCTCCCAGAAGTCTCAATTGGTTTATTGTCTCGTCCAAATTTCTATGATGAGAAGCCTCCACGGTTTGCTGAGCTTGCCTATGCAATTCATCATCACTTATCGAAAGTTGTTGCTGACGAGATTCTTCTATGGCACGATTCCTGGCCATCTCTTCCTGCTGAATCTGCTCCTGCTGGACAAGCAACATCTCCCGTTTCTTGACAGATTCTCCTAATCGGAGTTCATTTTCTATCAAGGTGGCCCGAGCTCTCGCAATTGTCTCCTGGGCTTTAGAGATGGCCGCCTGACTTTCCTCAATTCCGAAGTTTACCCTCTGCATGTCACCAATAATGGATTCCCGACTGGCCTGGAGCTCTGTCAGCTCCTGAGACCATCTCTCCTCCTGCTGCCTTAAAATATTTCTTCGAGATAAGGATTCTGCTCGAAGCCGCGCCAGCTCTATCTCAGTGATCGCCTCCACATCCGCCTGACGGAGTGTGTGTAGCGTGGTCACCTGCTCTTCTAAAGCTGCAAGGCGGGCCCGGTATGGAGCTGCTCGATCTTGTCCACCGAATTCTTCGATATTTCCTAAATACCGGAGTAACAGTGGACGTGCGAAGTTGAAGGAATCGTGGCCAGCAAGAACCATCTCGACACATCTTCTTAACAAATACATAAAATCCTCGACAGTGAAGCCGAAAAGTCTTTCAAGAGGATTTGCAGTGTCGGTAGGCAAAGTAGGCAATGCCAAAAGAGGTGTCGTGAGCAAGGGAGCAGTAGTGGCTGGGATTGGAGAAGAAGAAGCCCGTCCCTGCATTAAATTCATGATCTGAGGGACCAATAGAGCCAGTACAGATCTGGAAGAACTGGAGACCCCAGACGAAGTACCAACAGTACAGATCACTTGGGTACCCCCACCAACAGGAAGAGAAGATGGGACCACTTCGCCTGAAACTCTTTCGGTGGGAGAAGCATCTTCGAACGAGAATTTCAAATTATTCTCCTCCCCTGCTGGAAGGCTTGGAGTCGGAAGAGTTGCAGGTATCTCAGCAGCCACGACAACAGACGACGTTAAAATCGCTGACTGAGAAAGCACGCCAACGACCGTGGGAAATGTCTCAGTAGAGCAAACGGGTGTTGGAGACGGCATGCTAGGAGAAGGTGTAGCCTCATTAGCAGCAGCTGCGATAATGACTTCTGTTCTCTCATCGCTCCCCAATTCGTCGATTGAGGGAATTAAAGAGGAAACAGAGGCAGGAGCCGGTGTGGAATAATCAGCCGCAAACTCACAAGCAGAGCTACCCACACCACCAACAGAGCCAGAATGGTCCATTCTATCGTCAGACTCTACTTGGGTAGTCGAGTGCATTGGCGAAAGAAGTTGATCACCTACATTTCAGAAGACCAGAAAAGCAGTGTTACGTTAAAATAATAACGGGCAAAAGATAAAATGCTAAAGGCCATACCAGGCGATACAAGTCCAGTTGTCAGACTTGAAGGGGGAGCCATTGTTGTTTCCAGCAGTGTACCCGTCTCGCTACCCGTTAGTTGCACCCCAGGTTCTGCCACAGGCTCTACGGCCGAAGGAGCTGAAATCTCAGCAACACTTGGAGCTTTGGCAGGTTCATCCTCCCTTGCCAACGCTGGGGGTACAGCTGAAGCCAATAAGTCGGAAGCAAGTTTGATAGCCACTTCTTGGGGGGCTATCAAAGTTTCCTGTGCCAGTTTTTACTTCTTACCCGGCCTTTTCTTTAAAGTGCCGCGGCGTTTGAGAGTTGGACTCAGGAAACAACTGACAACAGGCTGAGTAACTCCACCAGCACCAGCATTGTCGTCATCATCACCGGCATCATCGTCTGATTTGCTGACATCCGAAGGCTCAGCCGCAGCGCCAAGGAATTCTTACATTCCTTTTATCCTTACCCTAGAAGCACCCTGGCGGCTAATATAGAGGGCTTCAATCTCTTTGCAACAACTGCGATTGAGAGAGAAGCCGGGCACGTCAGCATTTGCAATATTGAACCAATTGCAGGAGCTGAGGGTCATGGCCAATTCTGGCACCTTCTGGGGCAAGGAGAATTCAGCCTCGGTCCCGCCCGCTGCAAAATGGAACCATCCACGAGTGCCTTCGTATAAATTCCCCTCGTGAGCGAGATCTTTATTTGGATTGCCCACATAGAGTTGAGAATATCCAAACTGACGAGCAAAGCGACTCGGGGTATATGGCTCAATCTGACACTGGAGATCTTGATGATACACCAAGTGTCCGGGACGGATGTTGAGAAGCCACCAGAACGCTCCTGCAGATAAAGTAGTGAACTTATCTGCTCCCATGGCATCCTTCAGCCTCGTCCCATATCCTCCGCCGGGAAAGTCAGGAAAACACCGGAAGATCTCGTAATTCTGAAAGCTACGAAGAGTCTTCCGAATCTGGGACATATAATTCTGCCTCCATGAAGAACGTTCATACAGTTCTACAAGGAAGCACTTTTCGCCCGAACGACGCTCTGGTGCACTCATTAAGGAGGGACAGTGCAAGACAAGCCACGCTATCAAATAGGTGTAGGGCATCTCCACCCTCGGGTTTGGAGTTTTCGGTTGGGCAGTCTCTTTCGACTTGCCCTTTCCTTTCCTCTTGACCTTAATAGTGGGGAGGAAATCACGACAGAATACCCTCAGTCCATACTGCAAATTGCATACCATGGCGGGAAGGAGTCCAAGGGGTCGGCCGTATGCAAGAAGAACCGCTGGATATACCACGGTCACTGCAATCGCTTCCTTGGGCAATGACGGCACGACGCATCTTTTGAGCCACAGCATCAGAAACCCGGCAATGAGACCTCTGTTGGAGATCGGAAACTGGGCTTGATAGTGATAGCTCTTGAATGAAGTGCCAGGACCGTATCCATTCTCATTGGATTCAGTGGTATAATATAATAGATGGCGGCCCTTAGCAATGCGGTGATCAATTTCTGAGCCATAGATGGGTGGATGACCATGGATAATGGCCAAGCTATCCTTAGAATTTAAGTTGGCAAAGAGATATTCGGCCCACTTCTTGTGACCAATACCGTGATTACGCGCACCCGTCAGGTCAGCGCAAATATGATAATGGCACATCATCTCTCAGTATGTGACATGGATGCGCTCGTCCCTCGCCAATAGCATGTTCAACTCATCGGTGGTAGGGATATACTCCTCGTAAGGGACTTCGCCCATCGAGAGTCCAGAAACCTCAAACATCTCGTGGAGAGTGAACCCTAGCTCACCCACTGGAGTAAAGAAAGTACAGGTTTCAGGGTTATACATCTCCAAGAGGCAGTAAAAGTGATAAGCACTCTGGGGAAACCCGAATTGGACATTCCTGATGGCTTTATACAAGCCAATATCCTTTAAAATGGGCTCGTGGGAATCTAGCATGTACTGAACAAGGCGTGCCCACCACATATTGTTAGAAGAATGAACCCAGCTAGGCATCCTAAAGTTGCTAGCCGGGTACTGACCATCCTTCGCCAAGAACTCACTTAAGAAAGTTCGGGCACGAGATGAGACTTCACCCACTGGAAGCTCCTTGCCAAATCGGCCTGGAAGCAAGCCAGTAATGCATCTTGGGGAACCATCTTGATAAACCCTTTTTGCACCAAATTTGCCTGTTGGGACGCCATCTTGCTCTTGAGTCAGTCCCCATTTCAATTCTCGAGGCGTCGCTAGCCTCTGAAGATAGACCAGAGGATAGCTACGATCCATTCTAGGCAAAAACATCAACATTTCGCCTGAGTTATATAGCCAAACACGTTCCCCTTCAGAAAGGATCTCATCTGATTGATCCATCTGGTCTCCAAAGAGGAAGGCGGGTTTCTCCATCGCCTTTCTGTTCACATCTTCAAAAGCTGCGTCAGTTATGATTTCTCGCGCAGTAGTGGGGTGGTACTTGATCAGCTTCTCCTTGCGTTCCTTCGGATCTGGCTTGTATGAGGGCAGGATGGTAGTGAAACGGAATTGGCCGGAGGGATCAGAACCCCCAGCAAAGCCGAAGTAGTTCTTGTGGGGAAGAGATTCCATCGAATATCCTACTGCAAAAAGAAAGCAGAATGAGAGAAGTTTCTCTAGGGCAGAAAATTTCTCTAAGTATGGACGCGCGAAGCTAAAAATTAGAACGCACAAAGTTAAGAATAGCGCCGCGCGAAGCTAAAATTTAGACCGCGCAGAACTTAAAATAGCCTCGCGTTTTCAGCGCGACTGCTACTTAAAAGAGCCTCGCGTTTTCAGCGCAACTGCTACTTAAAATAGCCTCGCGTTTTCAGCGCGACTGCTACTTGAAATAGCCTCGCGTTTTTAGCGCGACTGCTACTTAAAAGAGCCTCGCGTTTTCAGCGCGACTGCTACTTAAAAGAGCCTCGCGTTTTTAGCGCGACTGCTACTTAAAAGAGGCTCGCGTTTTCAGCGCGACTGCTACTTAAAAGAGCCTCGCGTTTTCAGCGCGACTGCTATTTAAAAGAGCCTCGCGTTTTCAGCACGACTGCTACTTGAAATAGCCTCGCGTTTTCAGCGCGATTGCTACTTAAAATAGCCTCACGTTTTCAGCACGACTGCTACTTAAAATAGCCTCGCGCTTTAAACGCGAGGATGACGCGATAACTTCGCGTCAGAAGGCAGTCAGAGACTTTTCTTCTTCTCCAAGCCTTACGGCAGGAGTACGGCGATCTCGCCGGTAAAGGAGTTGATTGATCAGTTAAAATTAAGCCAAATCACTCTAGAAATGTTCTAAAGAGTCTCGATGGAGAGATTCTTACCCTCAATAGGTGAAATGTGGGCTGGCGCGTCGCTGCATTGGCCGCCGCCACCACTGCTTGCGCCAGTCGCCGAAGATGGAGCCGCTCGAGAAGTGGCACGAGTTTGGGGTGCCATTGCTGAGAAAAATCGACTGAAAATTTGGAGAAACTCGGTCGGAAGAGGATTGGGTCGTCTGAACTCTGATCGCCTGAATCTCTAAGTTTCTGGAAAATTCTCAAATAGAGTGAGAAGGATAAGAAATAGAGATTTCTTTTAAATGGAAGGAACCGCCTCTTGGAATTCGGCGTGGATTTCGGAGAAAGTGACTGGTCAGTTACTCTCTAACACGCGAAGCTATTAGCCTCGCGCGACTATGGAAATGCGAAGTTGTTTAACTCCGCGCAACTTTACAAAACGCGAGGATAGCCTATGCCTTAGCTTCGCATTTTCATTTAAAAACTTAGATTTTTTTTGACAAGTGCAATTAGGCGCTTCCATCTAAGTTAAAGATGATCCTTATCCGATCATTTGGGTATTAGTGATCTAAGTTACATAGAAATGCCTTAGATTATTTTTACCAAAATTATTGACCATCTGTTTGTTGAGCAAGCAAAATTCTTGAAGCTAACAGATAG
>JAYEPQ010000001.1:33372866-33375366 GCA_036321105.1 Dracaena cambodiana
GTAGCATGTTGAATTCAACTTGTGCATCTTCATCAGGATTCTTGTAGTAGTATCTTCAGATGATCCACTAAGAACTTTTAAACAGATCATAGTTAATATTTGCAGAGGAGATCTTTTGCATGTGAACCAGGGAATTTCAACACTTCATGGAGGAGACTCGTTGTTAGGTTATTGATGAGTCGATGAATAGGTTGAAGCTTTTTGGGAGTGCTATAACTCCCTCTTCTTCTGTAACCTTTTGCTTCATGAATAAAGATAATTCTTTTTCTCTTTATCTGTTGGCTTCAATGATTTTGCTTGCTCAACAAATAGATGGTTCATAGTTTTGGTAAAAACAATCCAAGGCTCATTTGCGTAATTTAGACTGTTAGTATCTGAAATGACCGGACAAGGATCATTTAACTTAGACAGAGGTACCTAATTGCACATGCCTTAGTTTGATGGAGGCGGTTCAAGGCTCTCACACGTAACTTGAACTGCACATACCAAGATGATCGGGTCAGGATCACCAGATTTTGGCAGAGGCGCCTAATTGCATATGCCTAGTCCAAGTGCTCTCACGCATAACTTGAACGGAAATGGGAATAATCCAAATCATATTGTTAGAGATAAAAGCTTAACATGACAGGTCTACGGGATTTTTAGCAAACCCCCAGCTATCAACGGATTTGATTAGCCTTTACTAACTACCGTTTGAGTTGGGCTAGCCATACCCCCTTAGCATGATGAGTTGTTGCGAAATTGACTCCCTCTCCCCCTTGCCTTTAATTAGCATTGGGTAGTTAATTTCATACTTTTACCCCCAGTATGATAGGGTTGGCGAGGAACTTGATCTCCTCTTTCCTTTGCTTTAACAGCATCTGGTAATTGATTTCATACTTTTACCCCCAGTATGATAGGGTTGGCGAGGAACTTGATCTCCTCTTCCCTTTGCTTTAACAGCATTGGGTAATTGATTTCATACTTTTACCCTCAGTATGACAGGGTTGGCGATACTTTTACCCCCAGTATGATAGGATTGGCGAAGAACTTGATCTCCTCTTCCCTCTGCTTTAACAACATTGGGCAATTGATTTCATACTTTTACCCCTAGTATGATAGGGTTGGTGAGGAACTTGATCTCCTCTTCCCTCTGCTTTAACAGCATTGGGCAACAAAAAAGTTTTATTTATAGCACCCAATTAGCCATTCCAATGGCTATTGAGAATAGCAGAGGCATGATGATATTTATCATCGTCAATATTTTCGGCACCCCTTGCCAAATCCGACTGTTAACCAATGTGGAAGATTCGATCGCAACTGTGGTTCGGAGCATACCCAAGGGGCTAGCTTGCAAGTGTGGGCTGCCCGTACTTGGTGTCGATATTGGCTCTCTTACCGGTACAGGGATCGCTCTGGCAGGGAACTCATTGGTTCCTACTACTAAAGTTGCCATATTTGCAGAAACTTTCTTCTGTTTCTCTTTAAGTGTGAGAATCCCGGCTTCTATCAATGCCTGAATTCGGTTCTAAAGAGGATAGCAATCCTTAGTTGGGTGCCCGACATTCCGATGGTACAGGCAATAGTTAGGGTCGTTGGTTTTACCAGCGTCTTCCGGTTTTCCATTTTCCAGAAGCTTCAATATACCCTTTCTAAGGAGGAGATGTAATAGAGTACCTGTCTGCTCCGTCTTGAATGTATAAGTTCTATCTTGTCGGGGCCTATTTTGACCTGCACCTCTCGGATTCTGAGATCTTGGTTTTGATCTGCAACTGACATTTTCACAGCCTTCCCTTTATTTTTAGGATTCTTTGGATATTACCTGTTATTCATAGAGTTTCTCGTGCTACGAGATTCCTCAATCCGGCGAATTATATCTTTCGCCTGCTCTCCCTACTTCAGTAGATCTTTCTAAGTTTCGGACTCTACAGCTCCCATTCTTATCAGCACACCAGTCCTGAGATTATACTTGCAGGTTTCCACCAGAGTTTTCTGGACCATTCCGTGTTTACAGTGCACGGACTTCTCCCGGAATCTTTCTATAAAATCCTTTACCGTTTCTTGCTCACCTTGCTTTGTCGCAAGGAGGGAATGAACCGATATTTCGGTATCATCCTCGAAGAAACGTGCGAGGAATTATTTCTCAACGTCAAACCAGATATTGATAGTACCTGGGGGCAGCTGCATAAACCATATAAAGACAGGCCCTCGCAGGGTGCTTGCAAATATTTTGGTCATTACGGGATCATTTCCCATTAGATGACCTGCCTGCGATAAAAAGTAATATATGTTCTGGTTTGGGGACCCCTTCCCATCATATGACTCTAATATGAGAGGTTTATGTTTTTCTGGATAAGGAGCGAAGTCCCATTCAGGCGGGTATGGTTTTGAAACCCCCGATTCTTTCAATTCTTTCTTGTGCATTAGGGCATCCAGTTGGCTTTGCAATTTCTCGATCTTTTCTCCATGAGGATCGTGGAAAGAGTATTTGTCATCATCCTCATGTACCGAATATGCCTTT
>JAYEPQ010000001.1:33380366-33467866 GCA_036321105.1 Dracaena cambodiana
TGAATCGAATATGAATATAATTCAGTATTAGATTCATAACGTTGTCTCTGTAATGTTAGATCATCAATTATACTAGTTAATAATCAAACAAACTACAAATTTATTAATCAAATAAATTAGCAATCAAGCTAGTTAATAATCAACAGAATTAGTAATCAAAGTAATTTTTATTACCAATTCCAATACTCACCTACACCAAAGTTCCCTAATACATACTATCAAATGTGAGTTTGCTTGCACTTTGCTCCACCAGACGTAATTCAAAATTTATAATACTAGTTTTCTTCCATACCATATAGATTTAATGATGGTGAAACAACCCTTCCTTAAATTTAAATAGCATGCGAAACTAGTCTTTTTTTGCTATCTGAAAATAGCTCAGAATTTCAATCGCAATATGAACAAAATAAATCAAAATAACCGCCTCAGCCGGAGGTTACACATGCCGTGCAGGAAGTATACACAACAACAACGAGGAGGGCTGTCAGTGACATCGAAGGCGTAGGCTATAGATGAGCGTTGGCAATGAAAGATTGGCACCTGTCAGTTGCGGGAGCAAGGCAAGCACGCCTTTACAAGGGCGTCGAAAGATAGGCAGGCGGAGGTTGCAGGGGGCAAGGGCCGGCAGGCGAGTGGCCAGGAGGATAGCAGGGGAGGGCAGGTGAGGATGGGCAAGGGTTGGGGTGGCAGTTAATGCATGATGGGATTTCTCGCATTCGAAGGTTTGAAAACATGTGACGGATATTGTGAATGGGTATATGGAACCTTAACTAGCGAGTCTTATATATGGGCCATAGGTTTTAATTGAAAATTCTAAAGAAAACCTTTGTGATAACTTAGTCCCGTAGAGATAAAAAAAACAGCAATAGAAGAAGAAGATTTTCTTTTAGAAGAGGGCTTGCTATTCCTCTTGATTATTTCATCTATATATATAGGGAGTACAAAAACCAATCCAATCGGATTACTAATTCAAATAACAATCGGATTACTAATTCAAATAACAATAGGATTACTAATTCAAAAACATAACTGAACTAATCTTCTTATCTTGACTAATTCAAAACCTAACTGAACTAGTCTTCTTATCTAAAAATACTGAGGCAATGCAACAAGATTATCCAACAATCACTCCCTAATCTTGTTGCACTTTCTTGACCTCAATCAACCCACTCCCTGCCGTTGCACGTACCCTTTGGCGACGAGCCGTACCTTGTGCTTCACCACAGCACCATGCGAGTCCTTCTTGATCTTGTAGACCCATTTCAGGCCTATGGGTCGACGCCCGCTAGGCAGATCGATGAGATGCCAAGTCTCATTTTGCTCGATGGATTTTTTTCTCCTCTTGCATCGCCTGCCGCCAGCACTTGTGCTTTGCGGCTTCTACAAAATTCCCAGGTTCTTCGGCCGCCATGAGACACAGCCCGCTGTACTCGTGCTCATCCTCAGATGTGTTCCGGTAGATGTTCGTCAATGTGCGGTACCGAGGCACTGCACCGTCTGAGGTGGGCGAAGCATTGCTTGGCAGGGTTGCAAATTCCACACCACCGGGTGTAGCTGGGGTTGCCATCGGTGTGGGCACGCTTGGAGAGAAGGTCAGCGGCTCGTTGTCAGGTGTGCGACTCAGCGAAGCAGGTACCGACACTTCGCCACTCCCATGTGTCGGCACGTCATTACGACCATCATCTGTGACAGAACGAGTAGTATACTCTACTGTGAATATTTTGCCAGGAGCAGTTCTCTCTTCGTCACCCCCTGACGCACCCCACTCCCATTTTGCCTCCTCGTCGAACACGACGTCCCGGGTCATATGTACCCTTCTGCCGACCGGATCATACATCTGATAGGCTTTGGAGCCGGACTTGTAGCCAATGAGCACCATGGGCATGCTTCTGTCGTCCAGCTTCTTTACGTTTGGCTTCACAACCTTCACGTGTCCAACACACCCAAATGTACGAAAGTAGTGTATGTTCGGACGTCTCCCGTACCACGCCTCGTAAGGCGTCTTGCCGTCGATGCTGCGGGTTGGCGCGCGATTGAGGATATGTACTGCCGTTGTGACAGCCTCACCCCAAAACCTTCCTGGCATCCCCTTGGACTTGAGCAGGCTCCTGGCCATTGCGACCACCGTCTGATTTCGCCGCTCAACGACGCCGTTCTGCTGCGGCGAGTATGGCGCTGTGAGGAAGCACTTGATGCCGCGGTCTGCGCAGTAATTGCTGAACTCTGCGGACGTGAACTCGCCGCCACGATCGGTGCGGAGGGCCCTCAACTTGCGGCCAGCTTCCAGCTCAACTCCCGCTTGGAACTGCTTGATGGCTACCGTTGCCTTGTCCTTGAACTCCAAGAGTGTTAGCCACATGTAGCGGCTGAAATCATCCACCAAGAGCAGGAAATACTTCTTGCCTCGTGGTGTGGCCGGCAAGATAGGCCCGCACAAGTCGACATGTACCAGGTCCAGCACGTTCTCCGCGCGATAGTTCACCTTCTGCGGGAACGGGGTCCGCCGTTGCTTGCCCACAAGGCAGCCGTCACAGATTTGGTCCACCTGATCAATCTGTGACAGCCCACGAACCATGCCATGTTGCGCCAGCCTACGGAGGGATTGAAAATTCAGGTGTCCGTAGCGCGCGTGCCACCGCCACGCATCTTCACTGCACCTTACCGCCAAGCACACAGGCTGTGATAAATCACGGTTAAGCACATACAAGCGGTTCTTGGTCCTTTTTACCTTGGAAAGTAGCTGTCGTTGCCGATCGCAGATCCACAGCATACCGTCCTCGATGAGCGTCTGGTAGCCGTGTTCGTCGAGCTGCCCAAGACTCACTATGTTGCTGCAGAGCCTTTGGATGTAGTAGACGTCCGTCAGCGCACGGTGCTCGCCGTTGTGACAAGTGAAAAGCACCGTTCCGCGTCCACAAATATCGATGACGGAGCCGTCTCCAAACTTCACCGAGCTCTTTATGTTGGAGTCCAGCTCGGCAAAGCTCGCCTTGCACCCGGACATGTGGTTGCTTGCCCCGGTGTCCAAGTACCAGATGTCGTCGTGGTACTCTTTCTCCCGGCTAAGGTGCACTTGCGCGTGAACCTCGTTGAGCATGATGTCAACGGTCGGGGCTTCCATGAGCGCGTAGACCTGCGTCATCAGCAGCGTGGGCTCATCGTCCTGAGCCTGTGTAAGATTCACCTGCTCCTTGCGCTCTTGCCGCGGCTTGCGGCACTCTCTTGCGTAGTGCCCGAGAATGCCGCAGTTGAAGCACTTGACATTCTTCCGGTCGAACTTCTTCTTCTCCTCACCTTGCTCTTCATTACGGTTCTCCTCTCCAGGTCCAGTGCCCCGGCCGCGTCCAGAACCGCGCCCCTGGCCGCGCCCAGCTCCTTTGTCGCGCCCCTTTGACGCGTTCGATGATGAACCCTCACCGGACTGCTTCCAGCGAGCCTTCCACTCCGCCTTCGTGAGTAGAAGATGTTCATCGTCCTTGCCATCGGCACCACGAATCCTTTCCTCGAAAGTCTTGAGGCGACCAATCGCCTCCTCCAATGTCATCGTTGTCAGATCGGCAAACTGCTCGATCAAACTGCTCCAATGGGTAGGAATTTGTTGGGGACGGCGACCAAGAACTTCCTGACGGCGGTGCTTTCTTCGATCTTGCCGTCGAGGCCGGCGGTCTTGCTGACTATGACTGTCAGCCTCCCGGCGAAGTCATCTATCGTTTCCACTTCTTTCATGCGGAGGGTTTCAAACTCACTCCTTAGAGTTTGGAGCTTTGCTTGCTTCACTCGATCAACACCCACGTACTTTGTCTTGAGCGTCTCCAAAGCCTCCTTTGCCATCTCCTTCTCTTCTATGAGAAGAAGGTTTTCCTCGGGGATAGCTTCATAGATGGCGGCGAGTGCCATCTTGTCCTTCCTTGTCTCTACGTCGGTCCCGGGCTGGATGGCGTCCCACACACCTTATGCTTGTAAGTACACGCGCATCTTGATAGCCCAGGTTGCGTAGTTCGAATTCGTCAGCATCGGGTAGTGGAGGGAGACGCCGGTGCTTTCCTTCGCCAGCGCACCCGAGGCAGCTCCGTCAATTCTGCTGGTGATGATGCTCCGCGGCATGATCTTTGGCATATAACACGAGCTTTGTAGTTTTCTTCCGCTGCAACTTCAAAAAAACCTCTTTGCTTCTGCCGCAACCACAAAAGAAGTACCCGAATCCTTCCTTGTGTCTTTGGCCGAACTCTCCCCTTTGATTCCTTCAGCCAAAAGAAACAAATAGCAGCAGCACCTATTTGTTTTTGGCTTTAGCCGCAACCCTTCAATCAATTATTTCACCAGCAGCACCCGCGGCAAAATAATTCACACAGAAGCACCCAATTATTTGCTTTCTCTCTCTCAAGGCCAACTCAAGAACTCAAGCAGCCGCCTCCTTTCTTTTCCTTTTGGGCCAAACCCTTTTGGCTCTGATACCAAATATAGAGATAAAAAAACAGCAATAGAAGAAGAAGATTTTCTTTTAGAAGAGGGCTTGCTATTCCTCTTGATTATTTCATCTATATATATAGGGAGTACAAAAACTAATCCAATCGGATTACTAATTCAAATAACAATAGGATTACTAATTCAAAAACCTAACTGAACTAATCTTCTTATCTTGACTAATTCAAAACCTAACTGAACTAGTCTTCTTATCTAAAAACGCTGAGGCAATACAACAAGATTATCCAACAAGTCGGTCATAATAAAATCATTTGTGACAGTTTAAAACCATAACCACTCATTCTCACATATTACTTAGTGACAAGTTCTTGTTCACCGTGACCGGAAAAAAATTATGTTTTAGTGATAGTTACCAATTTTGTCACTAAAAACCAAATTTTAGTGATATGTATTTATCCTTTGTCACTACGAAATATATTCTAGTGATAATTATTTATTCTCGTCACATAAAAATTATAATCTATGATAATTTTGATTTTTGTCACAAAATGCCCCCTTCGGTGATAAGTTCAACTCTTATTACTGAGGACACATCACTGCAGCCGTGTTTTCTTGTTTTACCTAGAGAGAATCAGACATGACAAAGATAATGAGTTGCATAATTAACTACCATATAAAGAATAAGGAAAAATAAGTTCTTATATATATATATATATATATATATATATATATATATAGAGAGAGAGAGAGGAAACGGGAAATACACCGACAGTGAAGGGAATTCCTTCACCGCCGCTTAGGTGGCCCAATAAAATTATTACACGTGGCGCAACTTAAAGTAACAAATAAAAGAACTCTCTTAAATATCTCTCTTAAATATCCCTTGAGTGGTGTCACATGTAATAATTTTATTGGGCCACCTAAGCGACGGTGAAGGAACTCCCTTCACCTCCGGTGTATTTCCCGTTTACTTTTATATATATATATATATATATATATATATATATATATATATATATATATATATATATATATATATATATATATATATATATATATATATATATATATATATATATATTATTGGTAGGACCGAACTTGATTGCTTGACGCACGACATTTTCCGGTGATGCTAGCTGGTGATAAACTCAACGTGCAATTGATGTCTATGATGGTTATTTGCATTATCGAGGTGCATGTGCCCTCCAAAAGTTAGATGGTAAATTTGTTTTCATGCCCTATAAACTCCCAATCATCTCTAATTTTATAGTTTCGGTGCTAACAGAGAGGTGCACGGTGCTTAATTTGATAGTTTATGAGTGATGAGCCAAATAATGGACATATTTGAAGGATAATGTTCACAATTTGCCCTGCTATTCATATGTACTTGTAACTGATGTTTGTCTGTTACTATCCCGCATATCATCTTTTAGATAATTTATGAGTAATATGCGAAATAATGGACATATTTGAAGGATGTTGCTGTTTTCAATTTACTCTACTATTCATATGTACTTGCAACTGATGTCTATAACTATCCCGCATATCGTCTATCAGGCAGTTATGAGTAATGACGATTCGGACCCCATGATCTCTTAGAACGGCTATGCTCAGATGGTGTATTGGAATGTTCTTAGCATCGTCCCCAACATATTTTGAGGCATTGTTGTAGGACAACATTTCGCCATTAAATTTAAAAAACTATTTATTAAAACTATTTACCTCTTTCTAGAAATTTTCAAATGTTAAATGTTGAACCTTTCGGAATATTATGCTACAGTTTTTTCAATGATTAATTCTTTATTTTAAAATAAGAATGAAATAGTAAGAGACACAAAAAATAGCAAAGCCAGGTGTCCACTGGAGAATCACTTTCCATGCGAATGCATAATTTAATAAATATATTTCCTTTATGGGAAAATCAAGATAAGAATTCATGAAATGTCCAATTATATGCAGAAGTTAGATATTTCATTGAGCACACATCTCCCCTGGACCAACACCACAGTAGCAACAGTAACCTACCAAAATAAGCTAGAACTAACCAAATATTTTTAATTGGTTTTATTTCTTTCCTATTGAAACAGGGCAAGGACAATCTTATTACTCACATTAATAATAATTTAATTACTTTCTATCCTACATAATCCACTACATGTTGATAAAATTTATCTAATATTTGGTTTGTGGGAAATAAGATTGAATATATTGTCCAAGGACCACTTTCTCCTCTTTCATTCTGGCAAAATCTTGTTTTCACTGGTCTATGCATGATTAGGGCTGAGGGTAGAATGGTAATTCTATAGTATGAAAGCAATTATTGTTAGGAAAGTATTGGATAATTGGTTCACTAGTAATTAATTTTTGTTTTTGTAACTTTGCAGTTAAAGAAAATGTGTCTATATATTCATCCTCTCTATCAATTTCTCAAAGCAAGGAGAGGGAGAAAGCATGTGGAGAGTGAGGAAATTCTCCCTTTACCTCTTATTATTGTTCCCCAATAGATTTCTCCTGCCCTTTCTCTTTAGTGATTCATAAGGTTAGTTTCCTCTAGCTTGTTGTTACATAATATTATGATTATTTTCATTTTGTTGATATAATTTGTTCTCATGAGAAACATTATATATCTAAGGGTCTCTTCATTCAACGATCTGACTTATTGTATGTTGTCCTCGTGTGGAGTGGATAGATTTAAGCTATTTCCATTCATTCCATTGGACTTGTGGCTTTACTTTTTTTCTAACTTCCATGGGTTCTATCTACTTTAGTGATGTTTTCTTGACGAGCTAATAATCATCTCTTTAAGTAAAATATGCTGCCCACTTTTTCCCATTCCTATAAAACATTTGCATTAAAAAAAAAAAAAGCTATATTTTATTTCTGAGTGATGTGTTCATGAACAGCTAATAATCGTCTTTTTAAATAAAATAGGCCGCTCAATTTTTCCCATTCCTATGAAACATTTGCATTAAAAAAAAAAAAAAAAAACTAAGTTTTTCATAAATTAGTTGCATTTTACTGGTACAGATTGAAGACAATTGTACAATTTAGTTTACTTAATAATTAATCTTATGAATGATTCTGATTTTCATCATGGATATTTTTTCCTAATGAAAAAAGAAAGAATGATCATTGTATATATGATGTCCTTCTAATTGTCTTCTTTTATTTAATTTATCTTCTTTGAAGTAACTTGTGAACATTACTTAATTGATAAATTTTATTTTCAACCTGTTATTATAATTTGTCTTCGTAAAACTTTTTAAATAATTGATATATTTAAGGGCCTTTTGTTTCTTTTCAATATTATGTCTGAAGTTCTTTGCTCATCTTTGGAGTACTATGGGCACAAGTGTTAGTTAGAAATCATCTTGAATAAACTTCATCTCACGCCCAAGGTTTTCCATGTAAACTTTTTAATGTTTAATATGTTCTACAGTCTTTCTTTTCTTTTCTCTCTTATATTGCGTTGAAAGACTTTTGGGCCATCTTTGTAGTAACATGGATTCATAAATATAGAACGGAACAGCTATTTTCTATGATAAACATAAATTCCATTCTATTACCTCCTTAAAGTTTTGCACATTGAACTCTCTTGTGTTTAGTCTTTAGTTCTCTTTCCTTAGGTCTGTTGTTCTCTTCCTTATGATGTCTTGAGAGAATTTTAACCATCTTAGGAATAATATAGGCATACAATGTTTTCCACAAGCAACTTAACCTATAAGCTTAAAGAAATATTGTCTTTCATGACTCTCTCCCTTCTACAGCACCATCGTCTACCTTTCGGAGCACGGAAAAGTTTCTTGCTAAAGCTTTTATCTTTGATAAGTTCTACGATACGTGTTTCTTTTTTACATTGTGTTGGAAAAGCTAAGTATTAAGGTTTACATGACTGATAAATACGGGCTATATGCCCTATCTACGTGTACGCAGACTTAATGAAAAATTGATTTACCTCCCTTCTGGGCCCTTAACCCAAAGTTTAAATCTTTTCTACACAGTGGTGTTTGTTTTCCTTCCATAGCCATTTTTCTATTGAATTTATGTCATTTTGGAGATAATTTCGAGCTCATAAATATGGCAAGCGTCACCTCAATCCTTAAACTTGTAATCAAGCTTCCCACTTGTGGAAGTTTTCCTTGAAAAAACAATTTTCTTTCTCATTAACTACTCTTGCACACTTGCATAGAAAATTTTGTAGGAAGAACATTTTTGTGCATGGTTTGTTCTATAAGTTTCTCTTTTATGTTGTGCCGAATAACATGGTCTTAGGAATCACAAGGGCACATAAGCGTGAGCCATGTGCCACTATGATGCTGGTATACACATTGAAAACTTACTTACCTGCATCCCTCACTTCTGCCTTCAAATAATGTTCCTTATGTAAGACATTTGTATATGATTTTTGCATTTTTTTTCCCCTCTTTAGTTCTTTTTCAGTTGAACTAGTATATGACTTATGGTCGTTTCTTTCCTTTCTGGAAATATTTCGATTGAATTTGGGCTCATAAGCATGCCACGAGTGATCAATACCTCTAATCTTACAAAAAACTTACAGTATGTGCTTCGACAAATATTTGCTGCGTAATTTTTTTTTTCTATTTTTGTATGGATCAATTGTATTTTGTTTTCTTATGTTGTGTTTTCATATTATGAATAAATAGGCTTGTAAGTATGGATAGAAACTCACTTCTAAGCTTAAAATAAATATTATCACCCTATAACCACCCTCCGACCATCTCACTACGGGAAAATTTTCCCTACGGTTTCTTTGCTCATTTTTTGTTAAAAAAGCTAGGTATTGGAGTTTACATAAGCCAATAAGTAAGGTCCATTTACCACCTTGATTCGTTAATGTAGGATGAATATAATCTACGGCCTTTACTCATCCCCGAATCTCAAGTTTTCTAGGTAATGATTTTCTTTATGAGCATATGGTCTTACATATAATCTTGCTTTTTATAGTAGGCTTATGACATTGTAGGTGCCACTTCTATCCATCATTATGGCTAGGGAAATTGAATTAACCCTTAGCTTAGCACAAATTCCCTAGCTACACTCAGTGAAAGTTTTACATGTAAATATGTTTTGTTTAATGTTGTGTTTAATTATCTTTCCCTTATTTCTTGCATTATAGTTGGTAACTTGGGACAAATTGAGAATATCGATATCTCATGTATATACGTCTAGAGCCACTATGACTAACTAAGTAAGGATAAGATTCATCCCCCGCCCTCTTGCTAACAGAAAATTAATTCTCTCATCAGCGTCTTCTGCATTGCTCTAAAAAATGTAAATAATATGCTACTTTGTAGGTAGCTGTAAATTTTCTAGGAGCAGAAAATAAAATGAAAATAAAACTTGACAGATATGGTGCTAGTCATAATCGATTTAATAATAATTTATCGTAAAATTTATACTTTGGTAAATGTCTTTTTCTAAGAAAAAAAACCCCTTATTTTTACACATTCATCAATCTGACAATGTCAGAATACATAATGTGGGCTTATATCACATCAAATACCTCATAATTTGATATGAGGCAATAGGTATTGACTGATATTCAAATTCTTGATTCTTCACACCTTATCTATGTCTAGTTTTGGATCCTAGTTTCTTCATTCTAAATGGGTTTTGAGATCTCGTACAGCAATAAGATGGTCATAAGTGAACCTTTAAGATGTTCTATTATCCTAAAATCTTCCAAATTTTGTAGTCATTTCTTTCTGATTCTTTTTCAGGATAGACACTTTTTATGGTCCCATCAGTTCAATTTCTAATATTAAAAACTTTTCATTTCTCTTGGTTCTTATTGTCCAATAACCGAATGGAAACTTTCTTATTTTCCTATGTTTTGTTAGATGGAAGGGGTAAAATGTAAAAAGGAAACCATAACCTACGGTAGCTATTTTGAGTTTCCATTTCAAGTATATTTTATGAGAAAGGACCTTCTAACTTTTTTTTTTTTAACGTTGTCAACAATTCTCTCACAAAAAAGAAAAGAAAAAAAAAAAAAATGGTCAAGATACTAGATATTCTCATGTCATGATCCACCTCTCAGGTTTCTCCTCTTATATCTCTCCTCTTCTTCCTTTTTATTTCCTTAAAGAAGTTAGCTCAAGGATGCAAGTAAACAAATATTTCTATTTTGGTTCAGTTCCACTGTGAAAAAGTCTTGTGCGTGCATGAGGGAAACATTCATTTCGCATCATATCTTTTGTACATATATTAATAATTTGGTTAAATTTGTGCACAAGCTCTGCTTGGATTGTACTTATCTGTTGTTCCTCGGCATTAACTTTTTCATCTTATATACTCTATTTCTCAATGGCTTTGCAGCAGAAGTTGGCTGTTTTTTCTTGTATCGTTTTCTTGTTTAATTTATTTTTACTGTATTGTTTTTTTTTCCCCCCTCATTTGGTTCTGTTTCATGTAATGTTTTTTGTTTTGAAATAGTACACCAAAATGATTTCATTGCAAATTATTTGAGGAAATGATTTGTTAACATACTTTTCCTTGGGTAACATATTTATATTCCTTGTGCAATCTTGATAAAATCTTGTACTCTAAGATCTATTGTTGTTTCTCAATTTACGTTAAATCGTTAAATGGTTACGTGAACAATCATCATTTTATCTTCATCATAATACCTTTTTCCGTAGACAATCATAGTTTCAACTATCTATCTTGTACGTACTTTCAACTGTACGTTGTTAATTTTCATCCACCACGTATAAGGTTGAACTAAATGGTAGTTCTAATGATTTGCTTGGCTTTGCGGTGTCCTGCCTTTTATCACTTGTTAATATTTCATTCTACCTTTTACTTTTTGTCAGACCTTTGTGCCACCTTTTACTGAAATATGATATCCAGTCACTGCCCAGTTTATTCGGTTGTAAAAGGAATTTCTATTAACGATCATTAATGATTTAATTAGGTCTTGATCTCGTGTCCTTTGCTATTACTTTGTGTACATAAAAGTTTTGAACTTAGATCTGTTGATTTAGTTATTCAGAAATCGGATGATTTATCTTTAATTTTTAATTTCATAGAAATAAGACTGCTGCTTGCATGTATTGAGGATATATATCTTAAATGGCAATCTTAAATGTATTGAGGATATATATCTTTAGTGTCTCTTAAAAGTAATTGCAGTATTGTGAATTGACAGCGAAGGATGTTTATATTGAAGCGTAAGAAGACAGCAATTTAATCATTAAAACGCACTCTCTATATTGTCGTTGTAAAGGTATGATTTTTCTCGATGGTGTTGTATGTGAAATGAACTAGCGTTTGTTCATTTCACTAGATTGACTTTACCTAGTGTAGTAACTGCTTAATTTTAACTGTACGAAGTTTGATCCTTGCTATCTAAAAGTGCAGGTCGCAAATACACAGACTGTCATATTGAATATTTGTCGCGAAATGGAAGGGAAAAAGCAAGTTGCAAGTGGTATGCCCTTCTCCGTGCTCTCGAGTCCTGCTAGGGATCCTTCAAACACCTCCAACTCTCAGCTTCATCCCGATGGAGACATGGAGTACCTGCAACACCAGCCACAAGAAAGCTGCCCTGAGGACGTGTACGACAATGTAGACGAGGATGATGAAATGAGCGACAGCGATATGGACGAGAATGCCCTCCTGTATCGCATGTGGAAGGACAGACGTCGGCTCAGGCATCTGAGGCAGATGAAAGTGAACGCCATCAACCACCCTAATGGGGCTGAGGCCAAGGAAACGCTGCATAGAGAACTATCACAGAAGAAGAGGAAGTTCATTAGTTTCCAAGACGCTATACTTGGGTACATGCTGAAGACAATGGAGGAATGTAATGCCCAAGGTTTTGTATTTGGCATTATTTCTGAAAATGGCAAGCCCGTCACCGGTGCATCAGAGAACCTAAGGGGTTGGTGGAAGGAGAAGGTAAGGTTCAACCGTAACGGCCCAGCGGCTGTGGCAAAGTACTTAGCCGAAAATGTTGGCACTGGATTGGATGACCACAAGCCTGAAATTAATATGAGCCAGAAGCTGAATGAGATCCAGGACACCACCCTCGGGTCTCTTCTTTCTGCTCTCATGGTACATTGTGACCCCCCACAGCGGAAGTTTCCCCTTCAGAAGGGAATACCGCCTCCATGGTGGCCAACTCCTAGTGAGCAGTGGTGGGTTGAACTTGGTTTTCCTATCGATAAGGGCCGGCCGCCCTATAAAAAGCCTCATGACCTTAAAAAGGTGTGGAAAGTTGCTGTTCTTTCAGCAATCATTAAGCACTTGTCTCCGAACACTGATAAGGTTCGTCAGCTCATCAAGCATTCGAAAAGTCTGCAAGACAAGATGACTGCAAGAGAGAGTTCCATTTTCTCAGAGGTGCTGGCTCAAGAAGATCGTAACTTCAGTAAGCTCTATCCCGAAGCTCAACCTCCTAAGTTGACAAGCATTAATGGCAGCGGCAATGTAACCTCATCCTTGAATAGCACCTCTAGCGACTATGCTGTCGAAGAAAACATCCTTGATGGAGGTGAGGCAGATACTGTGGCTTCCTGCAAGAAACAGAAGTTACGTGTGATGCAAACCGAGCCTGAGGAAGCGAGTGGTATTAGTCATGCTCGTAGGAGGTCAGTCCCATGTACGCAGCATGATCAGATGGCAGTATATATTTGCGAGAATATCGGCTGTCCTCACCATAACTACAGCAACGGATTTGCTGATCTTGTTTCACGAAACGTTCATCAGTTCACCTGTGGGTATGGTGCTAGCTCATCAGCTAATCCAGTGATGCAAATGACTGCAGAATCATATAGCCAGCTGAACCCTGCCTTCTCATTTGGAAACAGCAAGTCGTACCTGAATCACATCGGCTCAAGTATGAATCCTGGTGATGCATCAAGGCCACTGATCCCTACAACTGGGTTACATGATCTGCTCAGTTGTTACGGCATGGCTAAAGCGATGAACTCGGATCCTCTACTGGAGTCACATCTTGATCATCCTGCGATGAATGGCAAGTGTAAGTCTTATATGTCTGAAGTCAACAACACTGGAGGCAATTTCCCTGGGGAGACTAAGGGCCAGGAGCATCAACCTAGCAATGAGTCTGACGGAGTTCAGTTGCACAGTTACTATTTGGATGGCTTGGAGGATTGGTTCGGCTCTGGATGAGGGCATCAGAGTCGGATGCAGGTGATCGATCTTCCTTCGCTTCTACTATATATTGTTTAACTTCTCTATCTTACCAAGGAATAATAATAATAATAAAAGAAGGAACAGCTTTTACTTTTATCTAGTTATGTTACATCGGAATGCTGTCCCAGGTTGAAGTTCTCCTGGGAGCATTTCCTGCAGCAGGTTTTACTATATATTCAGTGTGTTAGTGAATGCAGTACAACCTTCATCGTGCAGTTTGCTTTGAAGTACTCTTAAAATTATTGGCTCATATATATACATGATGTTTACAGACGTTGCATTTCTGAGTCACCAGCATTCTGCTCCAAATTGCTAACATGCTATGTTGTGCATTTGCTTTGATGGAGTCGAACAAAATTATGTTCCTGTCGTTTGAAATATTGGAAACTAATAGTGCTGCGTTTAACCATGATCGAAGCAATTACATGGATTCTTACATGGATTCTAATGTATTTCTGATATAAGCTGTGCCTAGCTACAGTGCATATATGCCACGAGAAACAAAGCTTATTGAGTATGTTGGAAGGTTACTTGTTCAATGTTGTTCGGATATATATATTGCTACGACCATGAATTATGTCTCAATAATGAGAAAATATATTTGCATGGGCGAGAATTCTTGAACTTTGGTATTGATCCGACACGAGAAATGCTAGATAAGCCATAATTAACTTCTGAAACATAGTTGAATCCATCATAGCCATCAGTTGTTATGGGACACAAGTAGGGATTTAATGCATGTGCCCTATTTGACATTTATCTCAGAGGTGGTTTTCTAGAATTTAAATGCATGCCATTTGACGTTCAGACGATAATCACTGTGTTTCTGAATTTTTAATTATGTCCTGTCTTTCTAAATTGATTAAATGAATGAATTTAAGGCAGTGGTAGTGTTCGCAGGAAAAATTTGCTTTCTTTCCATTGAATTCAACTTAGATTACAACGAAAGTGAACAAAAAAATAACAAACGAGAGGATTTATATTTATCATTCTTTTACAATGAAAAAGTGGGTTCTTGCAGCGATGAGATCTATTGAATAGCTCTTTTGGATGATCTGACGTCGATTATCTTCTTGCTTGATGAAAATAACAGCCGACTTTATCTTTCTCTGCTGTTGATTGATTCAAGACTCTCACACGTAAATTGAACTTCTTTTTTGCTCGAAAAAAGATCTCTAAGGCTTGCTCAAGAGGGTATTTATAGACTTGGGTCAATATGAGAGTTTCTATTTAAATAGAATTTATATTCATTAAGGATTCCAATCAAATATCTTAGTTTTGATTAAATCTCTTGATTTAGAGTTCTGATTAGACTCTATTTGGGTATTGGATAAATCCAAATCTCAATCATAATCAATTTATGATTCTGATTATCTGCTCACGCGGAGTTAACGTGGAGATAAATTCATCAGAACGGGGAGCTATCGATTAGCTCCGCATTTTGCTTAAACACGAGGCTAAAATAACCAAACACGAAGCTACAGAGTTAGCTCTGCGTTCTGTTGTGGAAAATCCTATTTATTTAGAAATTTTCACTGCTAACAAAATCCTCTCCAAAATTTTCAAAATAGCTTATGACATATTTTGAAATACTTTGGATCTTCAAACTAGAACGCGGAGTTAGGACACCATATTATCTTCGCATTTTGTATGGCATGCGAGGCTAATAGCCCCGTGTTTTCCTTAGTAACTGTTTCGATTCTCGCACCGAATACTAAGGGGCGGCCTTTTTTATTTAAATAGAGTCTTAACTCTTTCTCCTTCACTTCATTTGAAGATTTCAAGAGATCAAAGCCCAAGAACTCCGGCGATCTAAACCCTAGCGAATCCGATCGGATTTTCACCTATTTTCCTCGATTTTCACTGAGATTTCTCGAAGATCAATGGCGCCCAAGAAAATCGTGGCCTCGCGCGCCTCCTCACCGTCGGCGGCCGGCGCTAGCAGCGGCAAGCCAGTCCACGCCACACCCATTGGAGGTAAGAATCTCTGTTTTTGGATTCTTTATAACGATTTTGGAGTGATTTGGCTCGGTTTTGACCGGCCAATCACCTCTTTCACTGGCGAAATCGCCGTACTCCGACCGTACAGTTTCTAGAAAAAGAAAGGCCTCTTGTCTTCTTCCATGCGAAACTATTGCGTTATCTTCGCGTTTGTAAACGCGGAGTTATTTTTGTTAACTGTCGCGTTAATACGCAAGGTTACAGATTTAGCTCTGCATTTATCAACGCGGAGTTATTCCCTTAGAAACATGAAGTTATCTTGTTATCCACTAAGAATTTTCTTAGTTTCGCGCGGAGTTATTTTTAGCTCCGCGTTTCTATACTTAGAATTTTTTTTTGATTTTGTAAAGACTTTTCTAATTCTTAATCCTTCTCTTGTAGTTGGCTACTCAATAGACCCACTTTCCCAAGGGCATCACTTTGGCTATGTTGGGGGTGCGGACTCAAATACCCAATTTCGTTTCACCACCGTTTTTGCTGCATACAAGCTAGGCTTGAGGGAGCGTAGGGAGAAATTAATCAGGTACAGCCCTGCTTTTACACGGGAGATCGTTATTGATGCTCCCTTTGAAGCCATGAACCGAGAGGTGTTGGAGAAGCCGGCATTCCTCTTTGGAGATGCGATGGAGCACTCAAATGAGATCTTGTTTGAAGAAGAGGGCAAATGGCTCTATCAGACCAGCGATTTGTTGATGTTCCTACCCGATATGGAATAAAATTATCCTCTGGTGTATCTCCAGAGGTTGTCCTCCCGTCGCGAGTTAGAGGGGAGCTAACTCGTGAATACGACGGAGTTGCAACCGGCAAATTTTGTACAAATGGAGCTTTCCAAGATGGTCCCTCTAGATGTATTACTGGGCTTCTTCCAGGTAGAGTTACCAAGAAGCACCCCGTTGGTGAAGTCCCGACTCATGCTAAGACCTTTCTTAGCGAGTTCTTCGCCAAGGATGGTCAGTACCCTGCCAAAGATTTCTGGATGCCCGGGTGGATCCATTCATCGGGCAACATGTGGTGGTTCAGGCTCGTCAAATACGTGTTGGACACTCATGAGCAGACCTTGAAGGAAATTGGCTTGTAAAAGCCATCAGAAACGTCCAGTTTGGCTTACCTCAAAGTTTATACCATCTTTTTAGCATGCTGGAGATGTACAAGCCCGAAATCGGCACCTTCTTTGCACCAGTATGTGAGTTAGGAATTGCTCTCCACGAGATGTTTGAAGTGTCGGGATTATCAATGGGCGAGGTCCCTCATGAGGAATATATCCCTCCGCTGAAGAACTGAAAATGTTGAAAGCGATGGATGAACACATCTACCAAACCTATTAGGAGATGATGTGTCATTATCATATTTGTGCCGATCTAGCTGGAGTGAGAAATCAAGGGATCGGTCATAAGAAATGGGCAGACTATCTCTTCATCAACCTGAAAGAGAGTCTCCTTATGGTTCGTGGACGCCCACCCATTAGTATTGAAGAAGTGAAGGAACGTATCTCCAAGCTAGAGGCCACGACCTATACTACTGAGTCTAATGAAGGAGGCTTCGATCAAGACACGATCTTTCAGAGTTTTCACCACCAAGCGCAGTTCCCGATTTCAGATAGGTGTCTGCTTGCAGGCTTTTTGATGCTTTGGTTGAAGAGGTGCGTCGTCTCGTCTTTTCCTAAAGAGGCTATTGCCAAGAACGTTGTTTATCCAGCCGTTCTATTGGCCTATTATCGACCATTCGGGCTCTTACCAGCAATAGTTAGTAACCTCAAAAGCGGACTCTGGGCCCTCTGCAATAGCTTCATGCCAGCAGAAAAGAATAAAGGCAAAGTTGGAAAGGGTAAAGTAGCAAAAGAAACTGCTAGGGTGAAGACACTGCAACCCAGGGTGGAAATGCCCTACACATACTTAATGGCGTGGCTAGTCATGCACTGCCCATCGTTGATGAGTGCTACAGATTACAGCCCAATCGGCAAACCATTCTTCGTGGAAAAGTACGAATGGTCGACATGGAAGAGTAATTATATGTCGGTAATCCGCAAAATGCTCCGTCACCACCAGAACTATGAGATCTTCCGCTGCTTTCCAGACTCCCTGGAGGAGAGTATGGATCTAAATTCAAAGATATTCTGGGAGCCAATAACTTTACCAGTTTATCTTCGGGAGCCTTCTAGTGGCTATTGAATATTTACCCTGGACACTTGGTGTAGAGGCAGGACACCATGTGCTATATAAAGCCATATATTCCTAGCCGATTTGCTCGTCAATTCGAGTATTCACAGCTCTATAAAGGAAATACGAACAAGGGGCTAGCGTACGAAGGGAATCTATATGCAGGAGCACGGGACTGGTTCCATTTCATCACTTGAGGAACCAGAGCTGAGTTCACATTGCCCCAAAAGGTGCCAGACTTGAGTATGACTTTGAGTTTCTGCACCTGGTACAGCGTTGCAAATGCCGATGTACCCAATTTTTCTATCAAGCGCAGTTGCTGTAAGGAGACAGAGGCCTTCAACTCTTGCCACAAAGCTCCTAGGCACAGCGAATAATCCGTCAGATGCATGTGACTCTAACAGTGATGATAGTGCTGATGATGACGGTGACGCTGGTGGTGCTCCCCAGCCTGTCGTGACTCGTTCCCGGAGTTCGACTATCAAACGCCGCGGGCCAACAAGGGGTGAGCCAGCTCAGAAGAGAAGGAAGTTGGCCGGGGAAACACTGTTGATTCCTCATGACGCAGCGGCCCAGCTTGCCACGGGCCTTCTCGCCTCAACCCTGCCACCTGCACCGGCAGCGGAAAGTAGACCTGCTGAAGCCTCCAACGCTACTAAGGCTACGATCCCGCTGGCCATAGGATCTGCTGAACACACTACGACGCTACCTCTAGGTAGCGAAACGGGTGTGCTTTTGGAGTCGGCCATAGCTCCTCCCTCAAGTCCAACCACAAGACTCGTATCTCCTGGTATGATTCTTCTTTTTAAATTTTATATTCTAACTTCTTTTCTTTTTCTATATATATAACACTCCCTGTTTGCTTTCTGAGGTGCAGGTAGTCAGCTCCATTCTCCCAGCACTCAACTACCAGGGTGGAGTCCGAGGAGCTGGTGGTTTACTCCGGCACAACTAGGTCCATGGGTGGATTAGGTAGTTCTGCGAACGAATTCGATGCAGACTACTTTACACCAGCCCCGTGCTCTGGTCCCTCATTGACTCCTCCAAATGATGAACTAGGGAGCGATGATAGGACAGACATCATTGCCGCCGTGCCAAGAGATGCCCCTCCATCTCCGAGCCTACCGTCTCCAACGCCGGCAGCCTTCTCCGAGGACACCTTCCCCATTGTCGTTGGCGTGCCCACTACTCGTCATCCTACTGTATTAACGCCATCAACAGTTGTAGCTGCTGAGACACCGACGGCTCCTCCTGCTCCAACTTGTCTGCACAGGGGATGAAGATAACTTGAAGTTTTCATTTGAAGCTGCTTCTGCTACTGAGAGAGCTTTAGGCGAAGGCACACCATCATCCATCCCTGTTGGCGGGGCTGCTCGTCTCCCTTGAACCAACGATACCTCAGTTTGGGTTCCCAGTTCTGCCAAGTCATTATTGGCTTTACTGGCCCCGCATGTTATGAGTTTGATACAGGGGCGAGCTTCTTTGTCGACTCCTGCAGAAACTACTCCTCCCCCGGCTACATCTTTATTAGTACTGCCTGCACTAAATATAGACACTGTGGACCCACTCGAAGAATTCTTCAACCACAGTATTAACGATTTATGCGATTACTAAGGAGGTGTATCGGGATGATCCTAGATGGAAGAGACTTTCTTGATTTCGGACGTCCAATGTTGTCTAGTTATCTGGACAATATTGAAAGGATCGGGAGACGTCACCGGGCAGCTCTCTACCGAGCCCGCCTAGCAGCTTTGGAAGAACAGGTGCAAATGCTGAACATAGTTTGCCAAGCGGATGTGGGAGCGATCACCGAGATTAAGTTGGCGCGGCTTCGGGTAGAGTAGACAGCTCGTCAGGAGGAGTTGAAGTACCAGGAGGACGACTGGTCTCGAGAGTTGGCAGAGTTGCGAGCCAGTCAGGAGTCGGTTGTCAGGGGGTTGGAGATTGTGGACTTCGAGATCGAGGGGAGCCAGGCGGCCATTCTTAGAGCTAAAGAGACTATCGCTAAGGCTCAGGCTATTTTAAAAACCAACGAGTCTCGGCTAGGGGAGTCCGTCAGGAGGCGAGAAGAGCTGATTCTTCAACAAGGACAGCTCGATCAGGAGGGCATAATAAAGAGCCATACTATTGAAGAATCTCGTTAGTAGTTGGCCCAGCAACTTGCAATAAATGACGATGATTTACGCCGGCAAGCTCAACACTCCGTGGAGGAGACTCGTCGTCGAGTTATTGATGAGACAAATAAGTTGAAGCTTTTGGGAGAGACATAACTCCCTCTAATTTATTTATTCTTTATTCTTTGTAATAAGAAGAACTCAACAATTATTTGAATTTTTTTTATTTATTTCATTCTTTTGTAACTTTATTCATTTGATTTATGAATAAAGATAATTCTTTTGATTCTTTTATCTGTTAGCTACAAATTTTCCTTGCACAAAAAATAACTTGTCATAAAATTTGTTTAAACAATCCAAGGCTCATCTGCGTAACTTAGATTGTTAAAACCAACTGGGTCATAAATATTGATCACGGTAAAGCTTCTTGATAAAGAAATCTTAATAGTTTGGTGAAAGCGTTTAGCTACTTACACCAGGATGATCGGATCAGAACCATCAACTTAGACAGAGGCGCTTAATTGCACATGCATTAGTTTAATAGAGAAGTCCAAGTGCTCATATGCGTAACTTGAACAAGTGGATGGTTATACTTCTAGGGATATGAACTAGATGTGACAGCCATCATTTTTTTTATTTTCATGCATAGTATTTTTTCAAAAATTTTCCATTGATCGGCATCATCATTCTATCACCATTCTGGTTCATTAAGCGATAAGCTTCACTAGAGTATACTGTCTCCACAATGAACGGTTTTTTCCACTTTGGCTCAAATTTACCCTTAGTCTTGTGGGTTAGAATCATTGGCCTTTTAATAGTTAGAACCAAGTCTCCTTACTTAAAGGTCCTTAGTTTAACGCTCTTATTGAATGTTTGCGAGACTCGGGCTTGATACAACTCAATTTGTTGTTGAGCCCGGAGACGCTTTTCATCCAACGCTTCTAGTTCTCGCAATCTTTGTCGATGGCATTTTTCTGTCGTCATCTTTGTGGCTAGGGCCACTCTTAGTGATGGTATCTGGACTTCAAGAGGCAAGACGGCCTCATTTCCATAGACTAAGGAGAACAGGGTAGTTTTTGTTGGGGTGCGGACAGTGGTGCGATAAGCCCACAAACACTCTCCCAGCTTTTCATCCTAGTCTCGTTTGTTGGAAGAGACGAACTTCCGATGGAGTTTAATAATTGTCTTGTTAAAGGCTTTGGCCAATCCATTTGCCGCAGGGTTATATGGCGTTGAAGCAATATCTTTGATCCTGAACTTATCACAAAATCTGGAGAACCCCTGGCTAATGAATTGTGGTCTGGTATCATGGATGATTCTTCGGGGGATGCCAAAACCGTAAATAACATGATGCTTAATGAATTTAATTACATCTGTCGTTTTTACCACTCTCATGGGCACGGCTTCGGCCCATTTTGAAAAATAATCGGTTATTGCGAGAATAAACCGATGTCCCCTGGATGACGGAGGAGTTATTGGCCCCACAATATCCATTCCCATGCTTCAAATGGTCAGCTAGCAACAGTGTTGTGCATGTATTCTGCGGGTCGATGAATAAAATTTGCATGTACTTGACACGCATGACACCGTTTAGCGTATGTCATTGCATCGGTAATCATCTTTGGCCAGTAATATCCTAGCCTTCTTATGCGGTCTCCGAGTTTTGGACCGGACTGATGAGCTCCACACACTCCATCATGCGTTTCTCTCAGCACTTCATCGGCTTCTGTTTTTGAAATGCAGCATAGTAGTAGGCCGTCATTTGACTTTCTATATAAAGTCTGAAGTGTAAGATCATAATAAAACCTTTGAGCCTTTCTCTTTATTGAGGCAGCTTCCTTTGTATCTTCTGACAGCATCCCGTATAAGGCATAATCGATGAATGGAAATCGCCAATCACGGGGTTCCAGAGTTAGGCCTGTTTGACATACTTCCTTGGCTTGGAAAACCGTATCAGGATGGAGGAGTTCTCTGCTTCCAATAGTGATAATTTTAGCTGCGCCTGGCGGGATTGCCAATGTTGCAGCTAACGCGGCAAGAGCGTCCGCATAGATGTTTTCATGTCGAGGTATATGGTAAATATAAAACTGTTCGAAATAACCTGCCAACTCAATGGCTAGTTGATGGTAGGGGATAAGGGCTTCATGTCTGACTTCATACACGCCTGTTATCTGATTGACGATGAGTTTAGGGTTTCCATATGCCTCTAAATAGTTCACCCCCAATTGTTGAGCCATTCTTAAACCAATAATGAGCGCATTATATTCCACCATATTATTTGTGCATGGCTCTGTTAATGAGCAACCGTTAGGCAGTATGTGTTTATGTGGAGAGATCAGCACAACTCCAGCAGCAGATCGTTTGGCAGCACCATCAAATAACATTTGCCATGGTTGTTTTTTACTAGTTGCGTTGACTTCTGACGTCTGTTTAGAGTTAGACCAAATTGGATGGTCTACTAGGAAATCGGTGATTGCTTGTCCCTTCGTAGCTTTTTGAGGAACAAAGTGGACATCAAATGGCTATAGCAATAATGCCCATTTGGCCAATCAGCCGTTTAAAGACCCTGGTTTCGTCATCAGGAATTTCAAGGGATTAACCCGTGATATGATATGAATTGTTTGCCCTGAAAGATAGTGTCGCATCTTCTGAACGACGAACACTATGGCTAAACATTCCTTTTCAATCAGAGTATACCGATGTTCGGCCCCGATCATTATTCGGCTTAAGTAATAAAGGGTTTGTTCATGGTCGTGCTCATTATATTGAGCAAGTAATGCTCCTAATGTGTTATCCATGGTCCTTACATATGTGAGGAATGGTAGTCCAGGGATAGGTGCCATGAGGATGGGAGGTTTGGTAAGGTATTCTTTAAGATCGTCAAACGCCTGTTGACATGCCTTATCCCATACAAAGGAAACCCCTTTTTTTTTATAAGTCTGAAAAACGGCTGGCATCGTCCTGATAGGTTGGAGATAAAGTGTTGGATATAGGCCAGTTTTCCTTGTAACTCCCTTAACTCTTTAAGATTGCGGGGAGGTGGCATCTCTTTGATTGCTTTTACCTTTTCAGGATCAAGGAAAATTCCTTCCGAGGTAATTATGAACCCAAGGAATTTCCCGCTGGACACCCCCATGAAGGACTTGGCAGGGTTCATCTTCAAGTGATGTCTTCGCATAAGATCGAAGACTGTTCTCAGATCCCGAAAGTGGTCTTCTTTGTTCTTGCTTTTGACCGCCAAGTCATCCACATAACACTCTACTATTTTGTGCAGATATTTTTTTAATACAATGCTCATTACATGTTGGTAGGTGGCACCGGCGTTTTTCAATCCAAAAGGCATTACTGTATAACAGTACACCCCAGCGGCGTTCTGAAAGTCGTATGCTTTTCATCGTCCGGGTGCATTTTGATATGATTGTAGCCTGAGAAGCCATCCATAAAGGACATCCTCTCATATCTGCAGGTGCTATCTATCATTACATCGGTGATCGGGAGTAGGAATTCATCCTTGGGGTATGCCGCGTTTAGATCCCGAAAATCGATGCATATCCGGATCTTGCCATTTTTCTTACGAACTTGCACTATATTAGCCACTCAATCAGGATGTTGCTCTTCACGGATAAATCCTGATTTTACAAGCTTATTAACCTCAGCGTCTATCGCCTCCATCAATTCCGGTCGAAAACGCCTCTGCTGTTGCTTGACTGGCTTGACGTCTTCTTTAATATTTAACCGGTGCGTGGCAATTTGTGGGTCAAACCCGGGCATATCTTCATAGCTCCATGCGAACACGCCTATATACTCCTTGATAAGAGATATAAGTTCCTCCTTTTCTAAGAGAGTTAGCGTATCGCTTATAAAAATGGGCTTTGGATTCTTTCGTCCCCATATTAACTTGTACTAGCTTATCCTCTGTAGGCGGGTCATGATGTTCAAAGCAGACATCCCAGAGAGTGTCCATGTATTTTGCCCAGGAATCATCTTGCACATCAATTGGCTCCTCGTTGCTTTCTGGTGCGGCTGAAACCATATTTGCTGTTAGAGATTGAAACCGGGTGCCAGTATTTAAATCCGAATCATGGTCAAGCAGATATAAACCTTCATCGGCCGAAGAGCTCTCTCTGCATCTATATGATGGAGAGGGAGGAGTGGACATATATCCTAACCCCCTTCGAGTTTTTTGATAATAATTTGGGCTTTTCCCTCTTGGTCTAAAAGAGAGTATGAGATTTCGTCGCCCTTTTCCAAAGTTTAATCCCGGTTTTTGGGTAAAGTTATAACCCCTCTTTTTCATCATTCGTCGGGATTTCTGTTCATATAGGTGAAATTGAGGTGATGTTTGTTCATCACTTTCACTACTTCATCTTTGGTTAGGTGACGCGATCACTTTTCCGAAGACTATGGGTTTTTGCGACACCTGCTGCAGAGGTACTTCAAAGAAATGATCTCGTCCTTTAGTTATGTTAGGCCAAGAGAAGAGGGATGACCTGATTGGCAAGTGATATGCCGCCAGAACTTCAAGCTCGGACATGCCTTCTGCCTCGGTGGAAGTACATGAAGGTTCGGATTATGTAGCTACAGTAGGCTCGTAGACTAATTTTATATTTTCATTAATAATCCACTCATCCTCTGCTACATCAGTTACATTATTATCAACATTCACTTTAAATTTATGTGAGGGTTTATCTCATAGTCACCCCAGCATCTTTTTTGGGAGATTCGTACTCAGTATCCGCCTCGTTGCCGCTTTCGTCGGGTTCTTGAGGCCTTTTGCAGTTACTATTGGAGACTTCGTGAGCCGACTTGTAGAGCATAGCATCTGTAAAGTAGTTTTCTAACCCTTTAAATAGCTGCCTATCTGCAACTAATGTCTGGACTTCCCCTTGTTCATCGCAATATTTCATGCATTGGTGGAGAGGCGATGGGACTATCATATAGGCGTGTATCCATGGTCGTCCCAGCAAAATGTTATAAGACGTATCTGCGTCTATAACGTAGCATGTAACCTCCATTCTCAGATCACCAATTTGACATTGAAGTCGGATTTTCCCGAGGGGACAACTATCGTTAGCGTTAAACCCGTATATCGTAGTATTTGTCAGTGTCAGACGATGGGGAGAAATCCCCAATAACTGCATCAGTCTTCTGGGAATGACGCTTAATGCAGATCTCGGATCGATTTGAATACAGTCTACCTTTGTAAATCTGACATATCCGGTGACATATAAAGGCCATTATATTTTATATTCCTTACCTGCATATCCTTTGGAGAGAAAGTAATCTGCGAGACCTGCCTCCTCACTTGATAACAGCGGGGCAAGAGTCCTGTTCTTCATCGGCTGGCTTGACAATCTGAGCTAAGAAAGATTCAGACTTTGCCAAAGCCTCTCTTAACACTTCGCGAGTTGATTTTGATAATCGCAACAACTCATAAAGCGTGATTCGAGCTGGAATATTTGTCAGCTGAGCTATTATATCAAATTTAAATACAGCCTCCTTGGTTTCTTCGTCTCTTGTAGGATTTTTCTGGAAACGAAGTCTCTTTTGTTTTACAGGCTTCGCGAGTTTGCCGTATATATTTTTTGGGTCACTCTGGTGTAGTTTTTAAGGTATGGTTTACCGGATCGAGTGCCGGAAGGGCCTGCCCCATCTTGATAAGAGGTCATAACTTCGGACTCTTCTTCAGAATCTGTGAAGACTCCCGAAACTATATATTCTTCTTTTATTTTTGTGGAAATAGTATTACTAGTCCGCTTTCTCCTCTGGCTATTTGGGGTGGTCCATTGTTCATCCTGTAATAAGTCAGGGTGGACCCACATGACTTCTCCTCTTTGTGTAACTACAGAGACAAGTCCTTTCTGTGCTTTTTTATGTGGGTCATGATTTTTCATGACCAGTTTTCCCTCTGGTATTGGGGTCACCCCCGCAGGAAACTCCTAGGTTCCTATCACTAGGGTTGCCATATTAGCAGTGACTTTCTTTTGTTTTTCTTTTAACGTCAAGACTCCAGCTTCTATCAATGCTTGGATCCTACTTTTCAGAGGGTAATAGTCTCTGGTAGGGTGTTCAATATTTCTATGGTAGAGACAATAGTTGGGGTCGTTGGGTTTACCAGCATCCTCCGGTTTCTTATTTTTCGAAAGTTTCAACATTCCTTTCCTAAGGAGTAGATGGAAGAGTGTAGGCGTCTGTTCCGTTTTAAAAGTATATATCCTTTCTTGTTGAGGCCTATTCTGTCTCGTACCCTTTTATTTTGGGGGCTTCGGCTTTGGAGGATTTGTCATTTGTGGAGTGGCATCTGACGCCATCACCGCTTTTCCCTCGCTCTTGTTGTTGTTCTGTGTGTGCGGTCTATTGTTCCCAAGATTCCTGGCTCCACGAGATTCTTCGACTCGGCGGATCAAGTCTTCGGCTTGCTCTCCTTTCTAGAGCAAGTCCTTTCAAGTCTTGGATTCTACGACTCCCATTTTTAAGAGCACATTAGTCTTGAGATTATGTCGGCACGTTTCCACTAAAGTTTTCTAGACCATTCAGTATTTGCAGTGCATGGACTTCTCCCGGAATCTTTCTATAAAGTCATTTACCGTTTCTTGTTCCCCTTGTTTAGTTGCAAGGAGAGAATGAACCAATATTTTGGTATCATCCTCAAAGAAACGTGCAAGAAATTATTTTTCAACGTTAAACCAGGTATTGATAGTACCTGGGGGCAACTGCATAAACCATGTGAAGGCAGGCCCTCGTAAAGTACTTGCAAATACCTTAGTCATTACTGGGTCATTACCCATCAAATGCCCTGCTTGGGACAAGAAGTAGTAGATATGCTAATTGGGTGATCCTTTCCCATTATATGACTCCAATTTGAGCAGTTTGTATTTTTTAGGGTATGGTGCCAGATCCCATTCAGGCAGGTATGGTCTCGAGACCCCTGATTCTTTCAACTCCTTCTTATGCATCAATGCATCAAGTTGGCTCTGTAACTTATCAATTTTCTTTTCATGAGGGTCATGGTAAGAATATTTGTCCTCATTCTCATGTGTCGAGTGAGCCTTTTCTTCTTTATCTTCTTCATTCATGTTGTTGAGTGGAATTTCTTTTTCTTTCTTGGCTTTATCTTCGACCACTTTCAAGAGCATCATTTTAAGATCCTCGATCATCTTTTGCTGCTCTCGGATCATTTGTTCTTGGGCTTCTAATCTCTGATCGATATCGTTAGATTTATCTGCCATATGTGAGGTTGTTTTCTATAATCTGGATGATGCCAAAGAATGAGGAGAAGCTATGGCCGAATTGTCGCTGTCGTCATCATAAGATCCTTTTACAAGTTTCTTATAATTTCGAGCTGTGACAGCACCTGACTTAAGTCGGGTAAAATGATGAGTTTCTTCATCACTTGATTCTGAATCATCATTCCTTTCTATGATTTTCTTTCCTTTTCCGACCATGTTAGAAGTTACGATTCTCCATGCTTTTTCTTGGGGAGTAGTCTTTGTCTTCTTGGCCGAGATTTTGTCCGACTCAGTTAGTCGGTCGAACACTGATATTCTGTTCTTGCTGCAACAACATCTATTCATTACAGCAGATACTGCTGTCATAAACTGCTTGCAATGACAAGTAGGTTCAAACTGAACTTGATTTATACTTTTTTTCTTGGTTAAATACTCTCTGAGATCAGCAGCCTTAGATAAGGAGTCATGGGGTCCACTCAGCTGTTGAGAGAGTCCAGGAGCCCGTTGAAGTTCCTTAGTGTCAAGTCCTGGTCTAATAGGATAATTCTCAATCTTGATTTTGTATTCAGGTTGATTTACGCGGAGCTGAGCAGTAGCTTCATGTTTTGAGTCACGGAACTGAAAATTAGCTTCGCGTTTTGAGTCACGGAGCTGAAAACTAGCTTCACATTTTGATTTGCGGAGCTGAAAATTAGCTTCGCGTTTTGGTGCGCTAGCCTCACGTTTTACGCTGGCTAAGCGTTTCTGCAGAAACTTAACTTCTGAAATGTTAGCCTCGCATGGAAGGAAATCTTTATACGCTGATTTTATGAGAAGTTTATCCTCACGATTTACGCGAGTGTCAGGAATCTTGCAATTAACGCAAATCTTATTGGCTTCGCGTTTATCGCTAGGCTCAGTTTTAGCCTTGCGTGGAGAATCACCATCACACGCTGGTTCTAAGGGAATTTTATCTTCGTGATTAACGCGAGTTTTTCTGGTTTTAAGTCCAAATAGCATAGCCACACATGGAGAATCACACGCTGGCTTGTCATTGCGATTAACGCAAATTGCAGCTTCACGTTTATCGCAATATTGACTGGTCTTGCGATTGATGCAAGTCAATTTGCAAGAGACTGTAGCCTCGCGTTCTGCTACAAAGTTAGCCTCACGTTTAACGTGGGCTTTGAGGGTCTTTCGCCTAGCTCTCCGATTTCTGTTTCGGAGTTGGGTTCTGGAAAATCCAGTTCACGAGCCTTCTTTGGCAATAGAGAGGCCATCCTTAGTTAGGGTTTCCTGTCCAAACGATGGTGTTTGCCCGAAAATTGCATCTTTGATTCCATTGCAAAATTGATTGATTACAAGGAAATTGAGATTATAAAATAATCCGAGAAATTACAAGAACGGGAATATTAATGGATTCCCTTTTAAGTGGGTTCGGGTGGCGGTGGAGTCTCGTTGATGCTTCCGTTGACCGTCCGACCGGAAAAGATAGCTCTGCTCCGCTTCTCAATTTTTCGAGCTCGCCCGAAGTCTCTCCAAAGTCCAAGAATCCCAAAAGTCCTCTCTCCGGTTAAATTCTTGCGTTTTATAGACCGAAGAACCTCAAAATCCGGCTCGATTATTCCTGAAAAATCGGATCACGGAATATCAGGAAAATAAAATAGGAAATAAAACAACGGAAAACAACCCGCGGGTGGCAACCCGCGGGGGCTCCCGCGGGTTGCAACCCGCGGGACTTCTCCCGTGGGTGGCAACCCGCGGGACTTCTCCCGTAGGTGGCAACCCGTGGGTTGCAACCCGCAGGACTTCTCCCGTGGGTGTCCCCGCGGGTTGCATCCCGCGGGTGGCAACCCGCGGGTGTGCCCACTTAGCAAAAAAAGATTTTTTTTTTTTTTTTTTTGGTATCTACATAACCCCCTCCAAAGTTTTTGAAGTTCTGTATTGAACCATACTGAATTTCGAAATACTTTGGATTCTTTGATTTTGGTTATAGATCTTTTAAAAGATTTGGTTGATAGAGATAACTGTTAACATATTCATTTATTTAATAACAAACAGAGGTATGATTTTAACGTACTCATTAGAGGACAAGCAGATGTATGATGTTAACATATTTATTTTAGATCAAGCAGAGGTATAATATTAACGTGCTTATTTTAATCCTAACCGTTCAGTGATATCTAGTATGACGAATCAGGAAAAGACAGAGGTGACATTAAACGTGTCTTAGAGCTTAACCTATTCAGAGGATCTGGCCGTGATAGGGACAAGCTGACTAAACAGAGGTGACGGTTAACGTATTTAGTTTTGGAATCGGACTATCAGAGGTCACTGTTAACTTGATAGGGAGATGATTTTCGTCAGAGGTGATTTTCAACTTAACGATATCAAAAGCACATTCATCAGAGGTTGTAATGTTGGACTTGATGAAGTGTGAATTTTTTTTCTGTCAGAGGTGAAATCTTAACATGACAGGGGATTTAATCGGATCTTGTCTCATTTGATTTTGAATTATGATGTCAGAGGTATGATTTTAACTTGACTAATATTTTGGAGTGTCGCTTGCTCTATTGGAGCAAACTGACAAGAAAAGTTTTGCTGTCAGAGGTGAAATCTTAACGTGACAGGAGATTTATCTGATCAGGATTTTTAGCAAACCCCCAGCTATCAACGGGTTTGATTTGTCTTTACCAACTACCGTTTGAGTTGGGCTAGCCATGCTATTCCCCTCAGCATGGTGAGTTGTCAAGGATTTCGTTTGGGCTTAAATGCCAAACTTTTCCTCTTCCTTTTGCCTTAGCAGCTTAGGGCAGTGATATATTCTTATATTCGGATAAGAATACTGTTGTGACAGATTTGTCGTGGGATTTTTAGCAAACCCCCAGCTATCAGCGGGTTTGATTTTGCTTTTACCAACTACCGTTTGAGTTGGGCTAGCCATGCTATTATCCTCAGCATAGTGAGTTGTCGAGGGTTTCGTTTGGGTTTAAATACCAAACTTTTCCTCTTCCCTTTGCCTTAGCGGCGTTGGGCAATTCATACTCTTACCCCCAGTATGATGGGGTTGGTGAGAAATTTATTCTCTTCCCGTAGCCTTGTCGGCGTTGGGTAATTCATACTTTTTACCCCTAGCATGGTGGGGTTGGCGAGAAATTTATTCTCTTCCCGTAACATTTTTGGTGTTGGGTAATTCATACTTTTTACCCCCAGTATGGTGGGGTTGGCGAGAAATTTATTCTCTTCCCGTAGCCTTATCGGCGTTGGGCGATTCATACTTTTTTACCCCCAGTATGATGGGGTTGGCGAGAAATTTATTCTCTTCCCGTAGCCTTGCCGGCGTTGGGTGATTTTTTTTTTTCTTTTATGGTTTTATATATATATATATATATATATATATATATATATATATATATATATATATATATATATATATGGGGATTTAAATTAACCGCCTTGATCCCATTTTTTGGTAATTGTTGTGAGCCCAAGTGGTACCTTTAGACCACACACATTAGATGTGTCGGAGTTAGCTCTAACTCCCTTTTTGTTAAGCTTTGAGCTGAACTGCTCCAGCATCAATCAACGCTTGAATTTTATCTTTTAAGATAAAACAATTTTTTGTGGGGTGACCTACAATCCGATGGTACAGGCGGTAATTCGGATCGTTAGTCTTTCCTGCTTCTTCAGGCCTCTTGCTTTCCGGCAACTTGAGCATCTTGCACTTGCTGAGCAGATTGAACATAGTAGCAGTATGTTCGTCCTTGAACGAATACTGCTTTTGAAGCCTGGGTGACTTTATTGTGTTGCTTGTAGTTGGCCATGGTTTTTGCTTCGGTGTACTTTCTACCGCCATTGCCGTTATGTCTTTCACTTTTGAACGGAAAAAATGGAATGGAGATTCGTTTGTACCGTCTCCGATTGCAGACTGTTGCATTTCGAGACGTCAAAGTATTTCTTCGGCCTGTTCACCCTTTTTAAGCAGATCCTTCCATGACTTGGATTCGACCGAACCCATCTTGTCTAGGATATCGGTCAACAAGTTATGTCTGCAGGTTTCCATAAGCGTATCATGCGTCATGCCATGTGGGCATCGAACAGAAAGTTCTCGGAACCGCTCGACATAAGTTTTGACCGTTTCGCCTTCTTCTTGCTTCACTGCTAGCAAAGATAATATGGAGACTTCTGTATCATCTTCAAAAAATCGGGCTAAGAACTCACGTTCTACATCAGCCCATGATTTAATTGATCCCTGGGGTAGCTGCATGAACCAAGTAAATGCGGGCCCCCATAAAGTGCTCGCAAATATCCTAGTCATAGTTGGATCATTCCCCATGAGATGTCCTGTCTGTGAGAGGAAATAGAAGATGTGTTGCTGCGGCGAACCTTTACCGTCGAATAATTGAAGATTCAACGGTTTATATTTTGTAGGATAGGGTACGGTCTCCCATTCTATGGGATATGGACGGACTACCCCCACCTCTTGTAGCTTTTTGTGATGAAGAAGAGCTTGTAATTGGTTCTCCATCTTCTCTATTTTCTCTGCATGAGGATTGAGGATAACTTTCACTTCCTCTTCCTCTCTTGAATGAGGAGGCACTTCTTCATCTTCGTCTTCGTTGTCTTCATTTATTTGGACAGGCCGTTTTCCTTTCTGCCGACTAGAAATGGACGACGAAGATTGGTTCCTCCTAGTTTGAGCCAGCAACTCAATTAAAAGTTGTTTCATCTCTTATATGGTCACCTCTTTCTGTTCGAGACGTTTTTCTTGTCTCTCAAGCCTTTCAGAGACTTTTTCTAGAAGCGCGCCCTCTGGTTCGATAGAAACTCTTTTTGATCCTGGAGTGATTTCCTTATACGAAGGGTTGTTTCCGACCACCTTTTTGCCTTTTAACCATATGTGATGAGGCGGCAGGTAGATCGGTTTCAGAGCACACCCTCTCTACCGTCCGTATTCTTTTGGATTCGGTGATCCGCTCAAAAACGGACCGTCTCGGATGGCACTCGCAGTTTGATAGAACAGTTGAGACTAACTATTCGCATTGGCATTGAGGAATATTTTGTGAGGAGTTCTTCTTCCAATTGAGATACTCTCTCAAATCTTGAGGTATCTTCTCCTCTCTATTTGCATCTTGATGCATTTTGCGTCGCAAATTTGGTTCATAATACTGGAGAGTTTATAATATTTCAGGGCTGAGCTCTTTTCCAGCATTAGATTATTCTCCAACCCTTCTGCGGATTCTTCTGGAGTGTGTGCTGGCCTGCGCAGTTGTACGGGCCTCGCACGCATCTGACTTGTTCTTCGGGATTTGGAGGATTCTATCATGAATATGTTTATCCGAAGAGAAATTTGAAGACCTATCCTCAGGTGAGTTCATGAGCACATCCTTATATTTGTTTGTAGAGGAACGGGATGGTACACCTGAGAGGGTAACCAAAAAGTTAGATGTGCGCTGTGTGCTCACTGCGCGTGTGCCCGAATAGACATCAGAACCAACCCCTAATTTTTCCTGCCGAGTGCAACCCGAAGGAAACCCGCGGTGTGCAACCCGCGGTTGCAAACGCGGGGTTGCACCCACGGGGCGCAACCCGAGGTTGGAACCGCGGGTTTCCACCCGCGGTTGCAACCGCGGGGTTGCACCCGCGGGGCGCAACCCGCGGTTGGAACTGCGGGCAGGGTTGCCCCTGTGCGGTGCAACCCGCACTTCTGCTTGCGGATTTTTATTTTTGGAATTTTTCTTCTCTGATGTTTCCTGATCTGGATTTTCTGACCGCAATTTTCCAGAGGCACTGTTGAGCGGGCCCGCTGGGCCTTACGCCTCAGGTTTCTCTTCTGAGAGCGGGTCAGAGACTGGTTTGACTTTTGGCTTGACTTTGGAATGGGCGATAACGCCGTGTTCGTGACAGACAATGACGTCCTGTCAGTTCGAACGGGCGATGATGCCTCATAAATTCTCATAGGCGATGACACCTTTCAAGTGGGCGATGACGCCTCACCTTTTTTCATCGTCACCCGGCGATGACGCCTAGGCTCCGAATCAGAGGAAGAAAGAAATTCCTCATATTTTTGCTGGTCAACTTCCATGACCAGCGTCTCAACCATTGAGCCAATCGGCACCCGATCGGACTGCGCCACCAGATTCTCTGTGGTAAACAGAGGGGCTCCCACTGTGGTCGCCAGTTCTTGTTTGTCCGAAAATTGCATCTTTGATTCCATTGCAAAATTGATTGATTACAAGGAAATTGAGATTACAAAATAATCCGAGAAATTACAAGAACGGGAATATTAATGGATTCCCTTTTTAAGTGGGTTCGGGTGGCGGTGGAGTCTCGTTGATGCCTCCGTTGACCGTCCGACCGGAAGAGATGGCTCTGCTCCGCTTCTCAATTTTTCGAGCTCGCCCGAAATCTCTCCAAAGTCCAAGAATCCCAAAAGTCCTCTCTCCGGTTAAATTCTTGCGTTTTATAGACCGAAGAACCTCAAAATCCGGCTCGATTATTCCTGAAAAATCGGATCATGGGATATTAGGAAAATAAAATAGAAAATAAAACAACGGAAAACAACGAAAAACAACCCGCGGGTGGCAACCCGCGGGATCCCCCCGCGGGTTGGCACCCGCGGGAATCCTCCTGCGGGTGGCAACCCGCGGGGGCTCCCGCGGGAATTCTCCCGCGGGTGGCAACCCACGGGGGCTCCCGCGGGAATTCTCCCGCGGGTGGCAACCCGCGGGGGCTCCCGCGGGTTGCATCCCGCGGGGGTTCCCGCGGGTTGCAACCCGCGGGTGTGCCCAATTAGCAAAAAAAGATTTTTTTTTTTTTTTTTTTTGTATCTACAGATGGCCCTATGGCTGCGCTCTCCAAGGGTCCTCGATTAAAGGTGGATGCCCGATTACCCGATTCTCGGGTATTGGAGCACACGCGACGATAACGCCGCATTTCGGTCAGGTTACCTGACTCAGAGGTGAGATACTCCTCGTACTTCTGCTGGTCGATCTTTACGACTAGCATGTTCACGTCGGATCCGATCCTCTCGATGTCAAATTGCATCATGATCTCTTCTTTGGTGAAAGAGACTTCTCCCACTGTAGTCGCCAGTTTGTTCGCAACAAAAATTTGCTTTCCTTCCATTGAATTCAACTTAGATTACAATAAAAGTGAATAAGAAAAGAACAAACGAGAGGATCTATATTTATCACTCTTTTTTACAACGAAAAAGTAGGTTCTCGTAGCGATGAGATCTATTGAATAGCTCCTTTGGATGATCTGACGTCAATGATCTTCTTGCTTGATGAAGATGACGGCCGGTTTGATCTTTCTCTGCTGGTCTTGATTCGTTCAAGGCTCTCATGCGTAACTTGAACTTCTTTTTTGCTCGAAAAAAGATCTCTAAGGCTTGCTCAAGAGTGTATTTATAGCCTTGGGTCAATATGAGAGTTTTTATTTAAATAGTATTTGTATTCATCGAGGATTCCAATCAAATATCTTAGTTTTGATTTAAATCTCTTGATTTAGAGTTCTGATAGACCCTATTTGTGTATTGGATAAATCCAAATCTCAATCATAATCAATTTATGATTCTGGTTATCTGATCACGCGAAGTTAACATGGAGTTAAATTTATCAGAAAGCAGAGTTATGGATTAGCTCTGCGTTTTGCTTAAACGCAAGGCTAAAATAGCCAAACGCGGACTGTTGTGGAAAATCCCATTTATTTAGAAATTTTCACTACTAATAGAATAATAAATACTTTTATATGGTATATTAGTACGTACAAGTTCCAATAATATATTTGGTTTAAATATGCTAAAGGCTTTGATATGATAACAAGAATTAAAATAGTTTATATTAACCGCAGATTCCTCTACAAAATGACTACTTATGATTACTTTATGGCTTTATGGGAATTATTATAAACTATGCTAGCTTTGGTTTCACATCTGATGTGGGAATATTGAGGTAGAGATATTATCTTCAAAGAGGCACAGTAACATGTTAACACTTTACCAAGCAGCGTGAGATTCTAGAGGTAGCCCCCATAAATTTCTAGATGTGGCTCCCACCAATTCTAGAGGTGACCCTGCTTCTATGTGGAACTTTATTCTGTATAACACTTAGGTCCATATGGTACTTAATTACACACACTTTTCAATTGATGTCTAGCTCTGATGCCACTTAAATACATATTATGCCCCGCTATCAGTATACAGTATAAGAGCTCATACAAGTACTGACAACATATTTAATTTGGATATATGAAAGGCTCTAGCAAGATTATAAGAATTAAAGTAGTTTATATTAACCACGGATTTCTTTCCAATAAAAGGCTAACAATGATTACTTTATGGCTTCATGGGAATTATTATAAACAACTCTAACTCTTATTTCACATCCAATATAGGACTATTGAGCTTGGAGTATTATAATCTCATTTATGCTAAAAGTTTACCGTGCCTACCCTGCATAACAACCAAACATTCTAGAAGTGTACCGTGTCTACCCTGCACAATAGCCAAAATGTCGATATCTCTTGAACCAGCCTCATTGCTAAGTGCCAGTTATATCCAGTGCATGCCAGAGATTATGGCAATGATGTTAGCCTTCCTTGAACCAACGGCTCCACAAAGTACAAGCATTATCTTTTGCATATTCGAGACCACGGCCATAACATTTGTTTCCCTTAAACCAATCACACCATTAAGTGCCAACACCTCTGAGGTAGTAATTATAATACACATCGGTAACATGAGGACAATGTGGTTGTTCAACCTGACTCCCATAATACATGTTTCAATCTATCATCCAATCCCTCCCGTATCTTAGTTGTTTTATTAATATATGTAATCAAGAATCAAGTAGTATCGTTTGGTAATATTGTGTGGAATAAGTATCTTGGTAGCACAACACACATGTTGAGCCACGTCTAGAGATGGAACATTTTAACTATGTCAAAGTCCAATTACATACTCATGCAAGCTAGGTGCATACCTGTGATGCAATGCACGTGCATGACATGTGTTAGAAGGGTGATTATTATGCAAGTATATAGTTATCTTGTATTCGTTTGATTAAGAAAGAATTAAATAATCAAAGTAATATGAAAATCATACAAATAAAATTAAAACAGAGATCATAGGTGGGGTCTACTAGTAGGCGAAGCTTACAAGAGAAATGGCAAGTCACGAGGAATTTCAGTAGCCCCACCATTGCTCAGTTGTCATATAATTTCAAAGTTTTTAGATATGTTTTTAAATATTTTGAATTAGACAAATAGTATAAGTAAGAGACTGAGAGTTGTATAGTATGAATTCTCTTAAACAAGCCTAAAAATGGGCTTAATCAGTACTGAAGATTAGAAGATATCAATATTATACTGAATATGGTGTGAAGGCATTGCTATTTTACAACAGCTCTGTTGTCAAGCTAGGTTTTGATAATGATAAAATGAGAATTACCAAAATATTATGGAGAAGAAGTTGTAGATTTTGAATTATTTTTTTAATGAGTCTAAGATCAACTCAATCTGAGGTTAGCATCAAAAGTTATGATAATTTTAGTGTATTGATATCGAGGCTGACTATCCTCCCAATTGAACGCGTAAAACTGCAACCTTGGAAATGGGTCCATGCCCACATGACCTGAAACACGATCCAAATGGTTAGATTCACATTATGACACACAAAATGCAAACCTGATAAGTTATCCTTTCATTTTGCTAGTGCAAAATGCAATCCTAACATGTTGCTTCAATACAAATATCAACTTTGGAGCTGATTTTGAAAGTGTTAGAGGCCGAATTAGGAAAAGTGTAGAAAGATTTATCGAAATCTGAATTATATTTTCAAACAAGATTTGAATCAATTAATTTGGATTTGTATATCAAATGTTAGAAAAGAAAAACCAAAAGGGTTATAAATGACATCAGATCTGCATTTTGCACAACCTGTGATTTTAAGTCAATTTTTTATGAGTTTATCATTGGAATTTGAGAAAGCAAAAAAGAAAAGTTGAAGAGTTTTGAATTATATTTCAAACAAAAGAATATTCAACTTAATTGGACGCGTGATTCAAAAGATATGATTATTTTAACGAGCACCAACATATTAGACAGCAAGGTTACATGCTAAACAATACAAGGATACGTATTTCTTACAAGAGAAAGTTGTGATTTCTTGTCTTGTTTTACTTAAAGATAAGTTTTTAAAGGTCGGTTGAGCTAGAGAATTAAGATCCTTGCGGATAAGAAGCAAAACTTTAATAAGATAGTAACTGTTCTAATATCCATGGTCTTGAAGAAGAGGCTTGAAGAGGAGACTAGATAGAAGACTTTGCCTTAGATGAGTTCTCGCTCTTGGTTCTAGATTTTGAAGTTTGAATGGAGAGAATAATTAGGGTGAAGAAGAAAATAGGGATGGTGAAAGAATGAGGGGTTGAGTCTATATGTACTCAAGAAGCATCTCCTATGTAGGTTTTGCTATAGTCATACTAAAATGATCATAACTTTTCATTTAGACCTCTGATGGAGCTGATTTTGACTTATTGGAATTAGAATTCAATAATCTATAAGTTCTATTTAATAATTTCTTTCTAATTCTCACTTTATCCTAGATGAATCATAATCTGAAGTTGGAATTGCTAACTGCAAGATTCATAGTTCCTGTTTAGTATTTCCATGATATCGTTTTATTCTGAACATCAATTAATCTCATCCTAAGCTTTTTGAAAGAGAATTCAACCCTCTACAAAATCTCATTTATAGTTCTTTTACTAATTCAACTAATATAAAAACCAAAAAACTATATAAATTCTTAGTAACTGCAAGTCGACTAAACAACAATGGAGTTGATGAACTTGACGCAGGACGGAAGCGAAATTAGGGTTAAGATTTTGAAAATTAGGGTTTTTGGATTATTTGGGAAAAAATAGACAAATTGGGAAAGAACTTACAGGATTTGGAAATCCGCCCAGGCGAATCTACTCCCACTCTCCACGAATCCACAAGGAAAGATTTTAACTCGAGCGAAATCCACGCAAGAAATTTCTCAAAGTTTTCAATATTATTCCTTTTTTCAATTCTTCATACAAAGCCCATTAATATAAGAAAGGCCTAACAAACTAAATTCTAATAGAATCCAAAATCCTAATAAAATCAGAATTCTAATAAAATAAGAATCCAATCAAATATTCTAAAATCCTTACAAAATCCAAATCTAATCAAATCTATTCACAAATTAAATCCTGATCTCTATCAATTCTCCCCCAGCTTCAAAGCATTCATCCCCGATGAATGCAGAGATAAGTAATGATAAACACGTCCGAGTTGAACTGATTGGATCCACGAAGTATCCCAATTAGGCCATGGTAGTGGTCGAGGAACCATAACTCATGCATCACATCTGAACAAAAATAGTGGAGGGGAAACTGGCTTCTTTAGTGAACTTGTATCGAACCACAATAGATCTGAAAAGATACATGTAATAAAAGTAGTAGAATATGGATCCCGTGAAATATCCAGGTCATAGGTAGTAGAAGTAATTTTCCTCAAAACTCCATAGAAATCTAAATGTGGAACGTATAATTTTTTTCACAATTTCTGGAAGCTACCTCTCAGGGGGAACCAAAACTTTCACTTCATTATCAAATAAAAATTCCTACAAAACATTATGTAGATATACAATAAATTTATACTCATCACTGCAAATTGCTATCTTTTTAGAAATCTCATCACGCATAACATACATATCAGACCAATGCAATGTAACAGGCTTAAAGGTACAACTCTAAAAAATAGATATGTTGGTTCCCTAAGATGGCATATATCAATCACCGCAAATGATATAATGTCACTACACTGTATGAAAACTTGATGAATCTCGGAAGAAAACTCCAAACGATCGCTAGAAAATGAAATATTAAGAGTAACATGCCAAGACATAGGAATGATGCTCAAAAACTTACTAGTAGCAATATTAGTGTCAACTATTTCATACTTGGTCTCTTCATCTACAGTTGACTCAAAAATTGAACATCTAGTATCATATGGGGGTGCACTAGACTCTACTAAAACATTCTGAGTATCAATAGTACTCTTTACAGTAGCATGGATTTCAATAGGAACATGAATCTTAGTTGGTGCATGTGTATTAAACTCTTGTGTCTCATTAATAATAACATCATTAATCATAAAAGGAATGGTAGTATCGGCAACAAGAATAGACATTTTGATTACAATTGTGATTCAATTACAGTACTTTCCTTAAAAACATGAAGCTCAATAACTCATGAATTGTCAACATGATTAGTAGGCATGATATCTATGAGTTCACTCTTGAGGGGACACTCATAGTCATAATACCAAGATATGCAACATTTAGAACACTTAATCATGGTACATTGAAAAGCAGAGTGTCCATATTTATCGTATTTAGGGCACTGTGTTCTAACTTTTAGAGTGAATATATTTTCTAATTTATCTAGAAGACGAGTCTTATAATACGTCAGAAGATACTCCTCAATAGGAATATCTTTTATTTCTTTCCAACGAGTTTATAGGATTCCTATAACATTCCTCACAATCTATTTCTATTGAAATCTAAAAATCTTTGGCTTGTTCCACTAATCGTTTCCTAACAAATTGAAATTTATATTTGCTAGACATTTCATAACAGTCAAAGTAACATTCCATATTCACTAACCATCAATAAAGTCGTAAGTGGATGAATAACCATCAAATACAGGATCTTTATACCATAACTTTTCATCTATTATTTCTCTAGCAGTACGCAAATAATATATAATTAGGCCTCTTTGATTCTAGATGACGACTAGATCGTATTGTAAAGTGTAATATATTTATAATCTAAAATGGATCATGCAATGTTAATAAACCAAATATGCAAATAATTATGGGATCACTAGAGAGAAGCAATTAACCATTATGTTAACAAATTATTTCAATTCCCTAAAATTTGCAAAGAATTTAGTAATTAAAATTTCAGTTCAAATTAGGTATCACCTAAATGGGTAAGTAGTTCACGCCCAACTGTAGAATTCTATAAAATTCTTCAAAAGATTACTAATAATTGAGCTCTGATAATTATGTGTGGAAGCTCTGAAACAGTTGTAATAGGAGGCAGGTGTGATTAGAAGAACACTATTTCGAAAACCGTTTGAATTGGAATCCGACGGCGTCAAATCAACACTTTCCCATTCACTGCTGCACTGGTTGCGGTGGTTGTTGTTGCTGTCGTTGCTGTTCTACTACTACTACTGCCGCTGCCATTGCTGCTGGTCTGCTACTGCTGCTGTCGTTCTGTTGCTGTTGCTGCTATTCTGCTGCTGCTGCCATTCTGTTGCTGCTGTCGCTGTTCTACTGCTAGTGTTCGGCTATTGCTGCTGCTGCTGCTGTTCTGCTGCTGCTATTCTACTGCTATTTTGCTACTGTTATTCTGTTGTTGTTGTTGTTGTTGTTGTTCTGTTGCTGCTGATGTTGCAGTGAATTCGCTGGAGAAAGGAGAGCAGGGTGGACCCGGAGAAGGTGATGAGGAAGAAGAATAAGATGCGAAAGAGGATATGGGGACGGGAGAAAAGGGGCTGAATTTGGGAGAGTTTGGATTGGATTTGTTTTGGCGGAGAGGTTGTTCAGGTGGGGAGTTTGGGTTGAGTTGGGAAAAATCAGGTTGGGGGGAAGAAGAAGAAGATAGGAGAAAGGAAGTTTTTTTTTTTTGTCACATATCTCTCTCTTTTTTATTGTCTTTTTTTATTCACAGATTTGATCTGCCTTTTTTCTGGTCACATATTTGATTTGTTTTTATTTTCTAGATCTGAACTTTTTTTTAAAAAATAAAATAAAATAGAAAGCTAAAAAAATAAAATAAAAAGAAGATGGAAGTGGAAAAAAGAAGATGGAGATGAGATGAAAATATAGGCTCTGAGGCCAAGTTTGATGCAGGACGAAAACGAAATTAGGGCTAGGATTTTGAAAATTAGGATTTTTTGGATGAATTGGGGGAAAATAGATACATTGGGGAAGAACTAATAGGGTTTGAGAATCCACCCAGACGAATTCATGCCCACTCTTCACGAATCCACGAGGAAAGATTTTAACTCGAGCGAAATCCACGCAAGAAATTTCTCAATGTTTTCAATATTATTCCTCTTTTCAATTCTCCATACAAAACCCATATATATAAGAAAACCCTAACAAACCAAATTCTAATAGAATCTAAAATCCTAATAAAATCAGAGTTATAATAAAATCAGAATCCAATCAAATATTCGAAAATCTTAACAGGATCCAAATCTATTCCTAAATCAAATCCTGATCTCCATCAAAACTCCTCACGGCTTGAAATTCCCTTAGTGAGCTTTGCGTAATTGGGACCCATCTATGAACTCTACCTTTATTTCGTTTGCATGATTTTCATATATTTTGGTTATTTGACTCTTAACCACTCAAACTCCACAAACTTATCTTCGCCTCCGCCAACACTACTCATCCTATCAATATTACTGATCTCAATAAATATTACTCATCTCTGATAATGCTACTCATTCCTACCAGCACTATACATCTCTACCAACTTTGTCAAACTACCCAACATATGCAACTCCGTCAATTCCACCAATTCACCTTATCTTCACCGACTTGACTCACAACCACCCTCAATAGTTTATAATGATTCCTGTAAAGCCACAAAAATAATCATAACTAACTTTTTTGAGGGAGAAATTTGTGCCTAATTATAAACTATTTTAACTCATGACATTCTACCGAAAACTTAGTATATTCCTATGTAAATATGTTGTTGAATGACTCAGTTATCTAGCTTTCCAATGGCGGAGCATTACAAGTGGTATCAAAGTCAAACACTACCTGAAAGTGTACGGAATTATGTGTCACATAGAACTAAGTGTCACTCGGAACAAAGTGTCACCCAGAAGGTAGGAATCACCTCTTGAATCTGTAGGGAGCGATCTTTAGAATCTGTGGGGGTTATTTCTAGAGTCCCACATTACTTGGTGAAGTGTTAACTTATTACTGAGTCTTTATGATGAGGACGTTAGATCCTGAAAGGGAGGAGAATATAATACTCTTATCTTAATAGTTTATAATGATTCCCATAAAACTACAAAAGTAATTGTATCTAGCTTTTTTGATGGAGGAATTCGTAGCTAATTATAAACTATTTTAAACATTGGTATTCTACTAAAGGCTTAGCATTTTCCTATACAAATATGTTATCGGCATTCCGCTATCTAATTTCTGGATGGGAGGCGTTACAACTATACCTAGCATATCCTTGTCCTCACAACTCTACTCTCCTCAACAATTCTCTCTTGAAATTTAACCCAAGATCATCTAGCATCTTTATCAACATTTTAACTTGAAGTATTCTTATTATGCACTTGCGTGGTTTTTTATTTTTTATTTTAATTGCCTTGATTGATAATTTACTTGATAATTCTTAATCTTATGCAGGACTGGCATAAATGGTTACACGTATTTTGATAATCAGTGTACAATATCGTAATTTGATCATATGGTGTCATATATTTTACATAGCTAATCATTACCTTATTAGATCATGCATATACATTGTATCACAAGTATGCTTTTTGCTCTGACTAGAAATTTACTTGGATTTTGATTTACTTGAAATATATCATCTTTGAATGTGACTTGACTTGCGTACTATACTACGTGATACTTTCCATGCATGATACTATATATAACCTTACACATGATACTATATATAACCTAACATAACTTGATTCTTGAACACACACACCCACATATGGGATTACTGTAGGTAAGCCGCTAGCTCAAGAAAAGTTACGTGAACTAGCAACAAAACTATAATGATCCAATAATTTTTCTTCATTTTTTAATAATTACTATCCATACCTCCTCAATTTCTTTCGCATTAAATTTCATAAATTTTGAGTTCATTTACCTTTTCTTGAAGTGCATACAAAATATTTTATTAATTGAAAACCGTTAATTTTGTGTTAATTTGATGGAGGATCAAATCAAAACTAAAACCCAAGAAATTAGTTATGAGTAAACCTTAGGGGGTTGAGATCATAACCCATTTTTTTAAAAAAAAAAAAGATTATTAGAGATGGTAGAAATGAACTGCTGCTCAGGTAACTTACGTGAGCTGTTAGCTCATTTCCAATTTGCGATATATATATATATATATTACTAAGGTTTATAGGGAGAAATGAAAGGTGGATTCATTGATGCCTTATAGGAGATAACAAAGGTTGATCAATTGACACAGCTTTTTATTATTGTTAATCAGGTCTGCAGCCGGGACAATAATAATTCAACTTATGTTGTGAAAATGATAATCCAATTTATGTTATGGCAATAATATTCTAGATAAGGTTGTAACAATAATATTTTGGATTTAGCTGTGACCTCAATCTCCAACTTTTGTCATGACAATATCCATAATCTTGGACTCACGCGACACTCTCATAATGAGCAAACTTCTATATAACTCAATACTATCAAGTATTAACTTAGTATCACATGGGGATTGAATATTTAGTGAGCTGTTATTAAATATTTAATATGGACTTCCTCTTATTTGCTCGAGTATTCATGATACATGTGAACTAGCTTAGGTCTTAACCTTACTAGTTGGTTTAATTTACATATCCATTTTATATCTCATTATATATGATATTGATATTTTATCTTGCATGGACATACGTAATTATTTACTACTCTATTTCATTTAACACGGTCGTAATGTTTCTAATTGCATACATAATTTTCTTTTAATTCATGGATTTCCAGTGATTATTACCCGCTGAGCCTCTCCCTCTAACTTTTATTCCATAACAAAACTTTATTTGATTTGAAGCTAATTGTTTCCCTGGTCAATTATACAAATGACAAAATTACAACTTCATGGAGAGTGGTTAGGAAATTACTCCCAGATAATGTTGTACTAAAACCGATGCATACCACTTCCCCTCCCTCCCCCTCATGCACAAGTATATAAGCTGAAACCCCCATCTATCTTCCTACATCCAACATTCTTCTACATTTTTCTTCTTCATCTTCCATTCTTCAACTTCCTCCTCCATCAAAATTCAATTTGGCTCCAGCTCAACGAAAGAAGCGTTGGGACTCTTCTGCGAACAAAAGACAAGAAATTACACTTCTATTTTGCCCCACTAACTAAGAAGCCCTCTAATTTATATAATATTAGTAAGTTGTTAATAGAAACCTCTCTCTTAACCCTTCCTCAATCTTGAACTCATCTCAGGTCTACTAATCATGAGTAACTCTCTTTTACGAAGAGCTCTTACTGTTAACTCTATAGGCCGGTAGAGAAGCCATAACATTTTCTCATTATACCAAACAAACACCACTACTTCTTTTGTTTATGTTAGAACTCAATCTCCCACAACTTTTTTTTAGATCATCTTTGCTAATATTGACCTTATCCTTGTCGAAATCTGAGAGGAAGTTGAGTGACAGCACAATAGCTCTGTGTTGCTGCTTGCATGCCCCACAGTATTTTAATCATAACCTTTAATTTATGGGCCCAAATGAGTCCATTCCTCTTAGATCTATGTTATAATTCAATTATCTATAATTTATCTGTTCATGTCTGCTAATATTGACTTTACCCTTGTCAAAACTCGAGCAGAAGTCGAAGAGAGCATATCAGTCACTAAGTTACCCATTATACACTCTCAAGGTATTTTGACCATAACTTTCACTACACAAATCCAATCAAACTCATTTTAGTCTTATTGGAAAGAGAACTCAATTTTTACAACTTTCATATGTTACATATCCCCTAACTGTACCTCTAATCCTACTAAAATTATGCTCAAATTCAACACTGCATGCAATCTTCCACCTCTGCTGAGGTTTCCTCCACCTTCCTTGTCGACAAGGGTGCTGCCCACCAATATGTGGGCGAGATCCCAACCCTGCTAAGCATACTTTCTCGCCGAGCAACCCATATTCTCAGCAACACCAGGGGACTGCTGGCATGGGATATGGTATAGTCATTTAAATATTCATAACTTTTGATTTAGACCTCCGATTATACTGATTTTTGACTCATTGAAAAGAGAATTCAATGTTCTACAATTTCTGTCATTTTCTCTATTTCCAGTTCCCACTACATACTAGTTAAATTATAGCTTGAAGTTGAAGTTGTAGCATAGCAGCAAGGTTCTAGTGTTATGTTTAGTAAACCCCCCATGATATTTTTTTATCCCGAAAACCGATTAAGCCTATTCTAGACTTTTTTAAAAGAGAATTCAGTCTTATATAACTTCATTTATATATTTTTTAAAATCTAATTATATGAAAAAATAAAAATTATTTTAAATTTCAGTAAGTGCAAGATGAGTAAATAACGATAGAGTTACTGAAACTTCTTGTGGCTCACTGTTTCCTTTGTCACCTTCGCCCAATTAATGCAAGTCCCATCTATGTCCTCTAGCTCCATTTCATTGGCATGATTTTATATTATTTTATATTATTTAATTATTTTCTAATAACTTGAACTCGAGTTAGCTATGTAAGTGCTTGAGAGCTACCCTTCTAATTTGTGCTCTGCATGTACTTCGGGTATGCTCTTTGCTTGTTTGAATAAGTACTTCATCTCAATTTACTTGGAATATTCCATCCTCGGGTATGACTCGACTTGCATACTACGCTACCATGATACAAACTCTGCATGATACAGTCTATAACATGATTCTTAATACATATACTAATAAAACAACTGGGTTATGAGAGAACTAAATAACGGAATGAAATACATATTTTAGGAGTCAGGTTATATAGCTAAATCAGTCTCGTGTTGTTAATGTCTATTACAATTACTAAATTGGGGGTGTATTAGCATTTAGTAGTGCAGTTGTCTCAAGGAAGACCAATGACATAGTCGTGATCTCGATATATATGGATATTATTGGCACTTAGTGGTATGATTAGTTCAAGAGAAACCAACAATATGGCCATGGTAGCAAATATGGACGGGATAATATTAGCACTTAGCAGTATGGTTGGTATAAAAGAGACAAACATTGTCTAGTGATATGTGTGGAATAATACTAACACTTAACAGTGCAGCTGGTTCAGGGGAGACTAATATCTTGGTCGTAGTATCGGATAAGTACGGTACACTTCTAGAATAAGTAAGATCTATCCATCATTTAGTTCCAAAAATAGAAGCATAAATAATAAATCATACTCTTCCAAATGGCTTTTTAATAACATCGCTATATATTAAATACTCTTGATTCACTAGCTTGCTATACCTCCTTCGTTTTCAATCAAAGTTTTCTTACTATTATATTTCAATGTTACTATAATTTTCCATGTGATCAAATTATTTCTTGTCGGATCTAACCTCTAAGTTTTTCCTATATGTCTAGGTTTTGGAGAGCGTGTAGCGGAGGAAGAAGCTGAACAACCAGTCAACGACCCATACTTTAAGGAGGTCCGGACGTTTCTTTTTGCTATAATAAACTTTTTGTCTCTTTGCTATTTGGATGACACTAAATGTGTAATCTTTTGAAATGTTAGTAGTCTTTTGTTAGATTGAGTGTTTATATTTAAGTCCGACGGAGCTACTAGCTATTGTTAAATATCTAAGAGTATATTTTCTTTCAACATTGTATTATGGACAATATTATTTTATAAATGGATTGTAGCAAGATCATATTTGATAGCATGTTCCAGAAATAGGATGTTACACTATCGCAAAAACTTCCGGGTGTAGGGTGTTGCACTAGTTGTATTATCATAGGTCACTGGACGACTCAACTATCCATATGCTAGAAAGTGAGTCGTTACACAAAACTCCAGACATATTGTCCACATCATGTGGTCATAATTGTTCAGAAAGCCGAATCTGTAACTGTAAAATTAACTGATATCAAATTAAAGCAACACCAATATCCATGTGGTTCTGAATAAGGAAAGAGAAAATTGGAAAATCAGATTCTCAAAACTTTATGCTATCTGTTAATCATTATTCAACCTTGAAGAATAAAGAAAGAAGATAGCATATAGAAGTGATTCCAATTGATATAAGTTCAATACAAATGATAAAATATCTTAGAGAAAACTATGAGACATGAAAGAAAATGGAGGTATTTATAGAAGTTAAGAAAGCATTTCTAAAGAAAAATAATTTGGGGAACATCCCAACCACAGTAGAAGAAGGTTTTTCGGTTAGGTACAAAAGAAGTGAGTCGATTTTTCCTTTCATTTCCATTAATGGAAGTAAGACCTTATCATAGTTTTGAACTTGGGACCCCTCGTACAAACCTTACACCTTTGTAAATGAGTCATGTCTGAGCAAAAAACTTAAGAATAAATTAATGCATTAGAAATGGTATGTAAGGAAGATTGTAAGAATAAATATAGAAATGGTATGTCATGAAAGCTGTCGACAAGTGATGAATACGATTAGGTGATGCAAAACACATGTTTTGCCTATCACAATTTGCAGACCATAAATAGAAATTATCTCAAGCTTACATTTTATCACCACTGAATCTCTCTTTCCAATAAGAAAACAGAAATAACTGAAACAGTAAAGTTTATCAGCAATTTTGGCATTTAACAATTGATCAAGTACTTTTTACTTCAATGCATAGTCTGCACTCAGATAAAATAATAATGCAGCCATCACCATCATATCTAACAAATTCATAAATCTGGTTACTTCTACTGATTTGAGGTTCTCTGAAAGGAGGAGCTTGGATGCTAAACCTTGCCTTAAATTGCTCATTCCTAGTGTTTTTTACCCGAAATATGAGAGAATGTCCTCAATTTCAGACAAGTCTGCATAATTCTTGTTGGACTCTGACATAGAAGAGCCAGGTTTCATCACAGCTTCTTGCTGCAATGAATGGTTTGCGACAACAGACTGTGCTGATGTTGTAAGCAGTCCATTGTTCATTCCTCTGGTCCCATTGTGAACAGTATCATCGACAATAACCAGTACCTGCATGTTTTCGCTACTAGTTGTAGTAGGCAACTTTTCATATTTGTAAACAAGACCAGTGTTGGAGGTCATGTTACGACTGACCTGGTTGTAGTTAGCTGGGAAGAGTGAAGCCTGGCCTTGCCTCCCCTGTTGTCCTGCACCCATTCGACACACTAACACTGAATTAGTCCTCATGTTCACAAATAATATACAAGTTTGACAACAAGTACTTTAGCAACTAACTTTCGTTCTTGCTTTTAGAAAGCTTAGGTTTTGTTTGGTCATGATACCTGCAGACACCGATGTAGCCAGGCTTCCTTGATTCACCCTGCACTTCATGTTGAATGCTGAGCCAGCAGTCAACTGAATATGCTGATGACGTACAGGAGCTGTGCTAGTGTTTGGAGTGCTAGGAGATATTGGGGGGCTGTAGTTTGTTAGAGTCACCGAAGGCTGAAGCTGGACCTTATACGGTCCTGCAATCATTGGAGTCACTGGTGCTGCATTAGTAGATTAGTTCACCATAAAATAAAAGGTTTTTTTTTTTAAATATGCAAAATAAAAGGTTTTTGTAGTAGTTTTAGCAATTTTCTGATAATTAATTTAACTCAGAGAAAACAAGTCTCTGATAAAAGCATAGATTGTCTTTGTTTACTGTATTGTTATACCTGGGAGCCCTGAAACCGATGGATTTCCTTTTTGCCGAGTCATGCTGCTTACAGCTGTATTGCTATTAACCACTTCCTGCAGCTTTTGATTCTCATTCTTAGTCAACAGATTATTATGCTTTTCATAAAAATGTCGACCCTCGCTTGGGCTTGTGCGATGTGGGAAGAATGAAGGCTGGACATGGTTCACTTGCTCTCCTGCGGGTATTTTGAGATACAGGGGTCACATGAAGCATGAGTCATTGCATTAATCATTAAGCAAAGTTAAATGATTTTTTAGAAAGTTGAGAAGCATATAATGGTTAGCTCATAATACCTGCAGGCCCTGATGCAGATAAGACTGGTGGGTTGAGTCCACGATTCCTTTTCGGAGCAGAACCGCCATACACCACTGTCCACAGGTCTTGATTTGAAATTACTGTATCCAACTCATTGTACTGGTCAGAAACAGGCAGACTGCAGAGAGTTCCCGCAATCATCGGAGGCCACTGGCTTGTCCGATTGGATGGTGCAGTTTCTTGAGGTAAGCTCAGGTTTCCCTTGTTATGCATCGATGCAGACAGTGCCGACTCTGTCATGTACCCATGGCTCCATCCCTGGCTCATGTTGCATGGCGGAGTAGTATCACTAGCCAGTGTTTGACTGTCTTGATTCAAACTTGGAATACTCTCCTGATTGTACCCATTAAAGATTTTCCTTTGATTCATTGTTGGCATCGAGAGCGTTCGGGAGCCTGCCTCCAGACCAGTTGATGAGTTGACATTGATCTGACTATCCTGATTAGCAGTAACAGTCATTTTTTCAGGAAGTCCCAAGTAATTTCTTTCGGTCGATAATAGTGAAGGCTGGGTTGGTGCTGTCAGGCTACCCTGCCCTCTCAAGTCCTTGCTGGATCCACTGCTAGAACCATTAACCAGCTGATTCCCTTCCTGCAATAACCAAAAAATAGAAATAAAAAGAAAAAAATAAGCTAGCATTTCTGTACTTAATGAGTCCCTTGCTTGGGCTGGCGAGATTAGATTTATTACCTGTTTTTCATTTGATTGGAAGAATGGGGACCGGCTTCGGTCCAGCAGCTTTCCAGTAACCATTTCACTCCCAGTACGTACTGAATTTGCTGATGTGCTCGAAGGAAACTGCTGAGGAGCTTGATCAAGAGTAGCAGCCTTTTCTTCAGGGAGGCTTCTGCTTCTCTCAACACCAGGCATTGCCAGAACCAGCCCGTTTCTGCCCTCCATCTTGGTAAGTATCAGCTTGTTGCTCGTTGCCCTGCAGTCAATACCGCAATCATTTGCAGACAAGCTGTAGCACTGTTTTCCATTGTTCGACGTAGCCCAATTATCGCTGGATTTTGTGTTGAAGCCATTTGACAGCACTGGCATATTTCTCGTGCTATTGCGAATCGAGCCGACAAAGTTTTGATTCAACTGTCCAGCAAATGATGACGAGTAGTCAGCAAACTGGTTTGAGTACTCTTCCCTTGCCATCATCCTTGCATTGTTTGGCTCATGGTCTCCATCATTTCCAATGATGTCTTCAATTTTCACGGTGGTCAGAGTCCTCAGGCAGTTAGGGGTGGAGGTATTCGGGCCATCAAAATAACCGAGAGTGACAGATAAAATATACTTCTCATGCACTGTCATCATGTTTTGCAACTTGTCGGATAATCTGACAATGCTGCAGACACTCTCGGGCGAAAGGTGCTTGATAGCGGATGCCAGGACCGCCAGCTTCCACCGTTTCTTAAGATCATGGGGACATGCATACGGAGGCTCTCCTTTGTCTCTTGGAAACCCGAGCTCAGTCCACCACGATGCCTTCATCATTGGCCACCAGTGCGGCTGCGCTTCAGATCCTAATTTGTATGGTTTCCTTGTGGGCCTGCAATAGGATATCAGTGTGCAAAGCAGAGAGGAAAGGGTTGCTTTGTCGAAATAGCAGCGCTTAAATATTCTGCGAAACATAGGTTTCGGGTTCTGGGTGATGCTTGACATGAAGTCTCGATGGTGTTCTTTTAAGCAATTGAGACCTGATCGGTCTATGACGCTGAACTTCAATTTATCATTGTTGTCATCAGGGATACTGTCAGATATTTCAACAGCAAATTTATCTTTGTTCTTAGTTTTTCCAGTACTCTTGTTCCGGTGATTCATGGGAGAAGATACAGGCTTCAGAAATATCGGGCTCTGCTGGAAGTGTCTGCTGGCCCGGGCCAGCTCTTTAGATAGCATCTGCTGGAGTGCTGCGGTTCTGTCATTTTCATCGTCCGATGACAGAATAACCAAGTTATCTTGATGACTTGTTGGGGCCATGCTGAACGAGAATCAAAACATTTGTTTAGTGCTGCTAGTGCATTTGAAAGAAGTCATAAGAAACATCACCTCAGATGAAAATAACAACTATACCAGGTTCAGTTTAAGCTTTATTTTAAGCTAATTTATAGGAAAATTCGTCATGGACATCAAATTATGCAGCAGTGATTAAGATGGGATGTTTCTCTAACGTGAACAAAAAGACAACTCATGCATATATTAGATTGTATTAGATTGTAGACTTCATGACTCTCTCTCTCTCTCTCTCTCTCTCTCTCTCTCTCTCTCTCTCTCTCTCTCTCTCTATATATATATATATATATATATATATATATATATATATAAAGAATTGTATACCTAAGGAGCCTTCAAATAGTGGAGTCTATAGAGGCATTCCTCAATCTCAACATAAATTGCGTATATAGACAATTCAAACTGTTAATTATAATTATTATACTCTAAATAGGTGGTGTAAAAAATACCTAAGGAGCCTTCAAATAGAGGAGTCTATAGAGGCATTTCTCAATCTCAACATAAATGGTGTATATAGACAATTCAAACTGTTAATTATAATTATTATACTCTAAATAGGTGGTGTAAAAAAAATCATTGGACACTTTTTTATTATCGAGCAAGACGTCTCATTTATTCTATTATTGAAATACTGTTCATTTTGTACCTACCAAATATATGGTCAAAATTTATCGAAATTGCATCACTTTATGTACATCACTATTTTAGAATATTGAAATCACAATTTACGGTTGGGATTATCCACATAAACCCTCAATATTGATATTTAGAGGTGCCTCCATATCCACATAAACCCTCCATATTGATATTTAGGATGCTTCTATGAGGAACTGCCTATGGAGGCACCTTAAATACACTTTATCCATATATATATATATATATATATATATATATATATATATATATATATATATATATATATATATATATATAAAAGAGAATAATGGAAATAATCTGTCGTCTCATATATATATAAGCTACCTGAACTATACTTTATTTCTACTATCTTAAATAATTTTTCTAATTTTGTTTTTTTCTTTTGAATCATGATCTCAACCCACTAAAGCCTATTCCTGTTTTTTACTTATAGCCAGCAAGGATCCTATGACTTTTGAGGAAGCAATGCTCAATTATGAAAATACTTGCGGATAGGTGTCATGGAGGAGGAGACAGAGTCTCTTCATAAGAACAAGACATGGAATTTGGTAGAGCCTCCTAAAGTGATGAAGGCAATAGAATACAAATGGGTAAAGAAAGAAACCATTTCAGAAAAGGAAGGTGAAAGGTTAAAGACTCAACTAGTAGCAAGGTGTACATACAGAGTAAAGGGGTTGATGTGATCTTATCTCCACCGGTGATATACACCTCTATTCGAGTAGTATTGTTACTAGCAGTATATTTTAAAATACAGTTGGAGAAAATAAATGTAAAGAATGCTTTTCTTTATGGTCAATTGGAGGAATATATTTACATGTAGCAGCCATAGTGTTTTGCTGAGCAATGCAAGGAGCATATTGTTTGAAAATTGACCGAATCTTTTTATGAGCCAAAACAGTCTCCAAAGCAGTGGTTCAAGCGATTTAATTTCTATATGATATAGATTGGCTACAATGTTTACAAGTTGAAAGATTTCTTAAGTACAGAGTTTTCCATTAAGAATTTGGGAGCAATCCAGATACTTGAAATGAAGATTCATAGGGACAGGTGAGCTGCACTTCCATACTTATCTTAGGGCTCCTACATTAAGAAGATGTTGGGTAGGTTTAATATGGAAATGCTAAATCAGTAAGCACACGTTTGATAGCTTAATTCCGATTGTCTACCGTACAGCATAGTTGGGTGTTTGACATATACTATGATTTGTACTCAGCCAGATTTGGTAGACATATTGTTAGCAAGTTTAATACCAATCAGTAAGTTTAATATCAATCTTGGGATAGAGCATTGGCAAGCTATCAAATGAATTATGAGGTACTTGAGGGGAACATCAAATAACAACGTCATGCATAGAGGAGAAAAAAGTGTTGTACTTGAGTGTTTTTTGGATTCTGATTATCCAGAGGATTTGAGCAGCATGAGGTCTATACATGATATGTATTTACATTATCAGGATAACCAATTTGTTTGAGATTTATACTACATCAGCAATAACGTTATCTACAACTAAGACAGAGTACATGGTGGTGGCAGGTGAGGTTGTCAAAGAAATATTATGTTTGATCGGGATAGTCAATGAGATAAGACTTGGTCAGAGTGGAGATCAATTGTATTGTAATAGAATGTTATTTATCTAGCTAAAAATTAGGTTCATCATTCAAGAACAAAGTATATAGATGTGCGACATCACAAGATCAGAGTTAGTTTCATTATGACAAGTGTTGTTTCAGAAGTTTCGCACCTTAGATAATATAGCAGATTTGTTGACAATGACAATTGTCGTGGACAAGTTCAAGCACTACTTGGACATAAGCCACATCTTGAAGTGCTAGAGAGGAGGCAACTCTCCAACCTGGGTTTTTTCGACATGTGAGCTTTTCCAAATGCAGTGATTATTTATCCAAGTGGAGATTGTTAATGGTTGAATATTTACCAAGGTGGAGATTGTTGGCTTTAGCTCATATTGCGGACTTTTCAAGGGAAATTGGTGCAGATGCTGAGCAAATGCTGAAAGGGCTATATGGTACAATTCCAAAGGGATACTTATGTAATTAAAAAGAATGCCTTGTATAAAAGCATTTGTAATCCTAATTAATAAAAATAACATAAAAGTAGTTTCCATTTCCATGGACATATGCAAACTGCCTCACTACGTAAATTCTTCTGTGTTCTTCTTCTCTTTTTATTTTATTTTATTTTATATTGCAGTTTAATTCATTTATTCGATTGCCATATTGATTAATTACTGTGTAAACATTATTTACAACCATTACATTGAGAAAAATTGGAAAGGCGAAGCATCAAGCATTGAAGAAACAAATTCCTATAACATCATTATTACACATTATTAATCAACTTTAACGCAGAAGCTAATATAAGTAAACTAAGACCGATGTCAGTAAGCCACATAATTATATTGCACCATGAGGGGAAAAACACTAAAACTTGAAACAAAAGACATGAATTAAAGGAAGTTTTATGCAGCAAGAATAGAGATGTATTAAATTCTAAATTTTGTTACCGATATGAATAGAGCAGTGTACGAGGTTTAATCTGAAAGTCGTTACTTTTGCGTGCAATGCTTAGGCTGTGTTTGGTTTGAAAGAAAATGAAAAAAGGAAAAAGAAAGAGAAAGGAAAAGAGAAAAGAAAAGAAAAGAAAAAGAAGTGGAAATTGGTTTTTTTTTGATATTTGGTTAGTAATAAAATATTGTCTTTTCTTCTCTCAAACCAAACAATAAAAAATATTTTCTTCATTATTTTCTTTTCTTTCTTATTTTTATTTTTCTTTTCCTTCATTTTCCCTCAAACCAAACAGAGCTTAGTGACCGAGGATACAAGGAGGAACATAAGCCAAATATTAAGGAAAATATTTTAGACATGAAACATATAAAGAAGAAATAACATTTCTAGTTCTATATTAACAAGATGTATTGCTTACTAAATTCTAATATAATATAAATTAAGCATATGCATGACGATGTAAGTGGTTGTTAGCTAAATAAAAAGTGAAAAACAAAAATAAACAATAACAATTTTCCTAGAAAGTTAATATATTCAAAATGAGAAGAGTTATTATATATGGTACCTGTAACAGAGACAAGTGGAGCTTAAGAATGTGATGATCCCCCTTCTATACCTGAAGTAAGAATAGAAGAATTATTATCAGTTAAGATAATATCCTTATTATATTTATATGGGGGATTACTATAGGTGAGCCGCCAGCTCAGGAAAAATTACGTGAGCTAGCGACAAAACTATAATGATCCAATAATTTTTCTTCAATTTTTTTTAACAATTATTATCTCTACCTCATTAACTTCTTTTGGATTAAATTTAATAAATTTTAGAGTTTATTTATCCTTTCATCAAGTGAATACAAAATGTTTTATTCATTGAAAACTGTTAATTTTGTGTTAACTTAATGTAGGACCAAATCAAAACTAAAACCCAAGAAATTGGGTATGAGTGAACCCTAAGAGGTCGAGATGATAATCCAAAAGAATTTTTTTTTTAAAAAGATTACTGGAGATGGTAGACATAAACTGCAGCTCAGATAATTTGCGTGAGATGTCAGTTTATTTCCATTTTTATCTTTATATGTATATATATGTTAACAATAAGAAAAATAAAATAAAATTTGTTTTTTTATTTTCTTAAAATGATTAAGAAAAAAAATATCATATCTGTTGATGCAATATTCACATCCAACATAGGATATGAGAAGCATGGGAAAGTAATATAAGATACTGAAAGTGTTAAGGCAGTATAGGAAACTACGAAGTATGCAAGGAAATGACAATTATCAGGGAAAAAATTGGAGAGAAAAGAATTTGTTGAGAGACAAAATGGTAAAGTAACTGGTAGGATACATAGTCTTTTCACTTAAAAAAGTGGGCAGCAAAATAGTTTTAAACAAAACGGAAGGTATGGTTAGATTCTTCCATACATAGCTCCTATCTGAATATGACCAGAAAGGTTGGTATCTACTTCCAACTTTGATTGAACTATTGGATCATGAACATCCAATCTAAGTCTAAAAATATTTCAGATTCAGATTTCTCTAGAATCTTTTTTTTTTCTTTTGTTGATAATAAATTAAAAGACCTCAATTTGGATCAATTATTCAATAGCTGAACATGATGCAGAGCTATAATTTCAGAACCCTATATGATTTTATACGTTAAACTTCATGTGTACTAATGAGTTATTAGCCTGAGATTTCTTGTCATAATTTATAAAACTATGGCAATTAATCTTAAACAACAACACAACATATAGGATAAAATTTCAACTAGAATGATAAGTTTCATTTAAAATAATAAATATTTAATAATATTTCTAATTTATTGAAAGTCCCAACACTAAAAGGGACAAATGTATTTGATCTTCCGGTAAAATCTAAGCCTTGACAGAATATGGTTAAAGGTCAAAGGAAATCAATATTGAAAACCAAAAGAAAAGACCATGCCTTTCTATGGGTGAATGTTTATCAGATCTAGAACCTATAGATGTGATATGAGCCACCCCCTCCTCCTCCACCTCCATTATTCTCCTCCTTATCGTCCTCCACCCCCTCTCTATGAACCGGCGAATCCCCTCCTTCCCGTCCTTCTCCTCCACCAGCCACCCCTCCCTCCCAAACTCTCTTTGACCCTGTCATGCCCTCCTCCTTCTCTTCCTTTACCATCACCTTTAATATTAACTCCCAACTTCTTAGAACTAAGATGAAGAAGAGAAAAGAGGATATACTTGATTAGAAAAATAATGACAAATTTATAATTAAAAATAATTTTAGTTAGATATGCCCTTAGATATTTGGTGTACGCCTTTAGAATTTCCTATAGTAACATATCACTGATGTAGACCAAGTTCTAGAATCGGCACAAACCATTAGATTTGACATAATAATATTAAAATTAAAATCATTAAAGTAATTATATATTGGCTTTATAAGAAATATAATAACTTGGACTCAGATCTTACTATTTTACAATCCAGTAGAATCCGGTTGAATATATTTTATCTGCTTGGACCTAAATTTAAATTCAGTTGATACAACTCTAACATCTCTGCCCAACCCAATAACCCAAATAGGACTATGGTATGGTTTCTTTGTATGACTCATGAATGCAATCACATGATCACACAAAACCCTACCTATAAGATTCATATCTTTATCCAAATAATGTTGGCCATGAATGGGTCATGCATACTTTTTGAGGTAGATAGATGACCCAACCGCCTATACTCCTTAACCAACACTCCCGCACCCCATCTACCTCCCCTAACCCCCACCCTAACTCCCCAATTCGAAAAATGTTTTTTCCCGCCCCTAACTGTAGAATGAGCACTTGTTATAAGATGACTTTTAAAAAAAATGGAATATAAGCATGAACAATTTAAAAATGTTATTAGAAAAAAAAACAGTATATTTGAAGACAAAGAGGACGATGATAGGAAAAGATTTCAAGTTTGGAGGTACTTGAGATAAAACATTTTTTTTAAATCATAAAACGATAGTTGAATTATAAATAATTATTGAATAAAAATAAAGGCTAAAATATAAGGGAGCTGGCTACGATCTTTGTAACTTTGTTTCAGAAACGAAGTATAGAACCACACTAAAGTTTAAGATGAAATAAAATTAAAAATGAATAAAAATAAGATTAATGATAAAAAGTTGAAGAAAAAGGAATTAATGTAGATGGTAGACAACTATTCAATGATACAGGACAAGCTCCTATTAGAGGTGGACGAACAAAATATGCCACGATTATATTCAAGAAAAGTAAAATAAAGGAAAAGAAAACAAAAATGACGACAACCATAGGAAGAAAATGATCGACAAAATAAAAGAAGCCTTTCTTTTCCTTCTCCAAAGAACTAATGGCATCTCATCAAATTGCCACCATAACATATACTTTGAGATTTCATCTCAAAGAGGAACAAAATAAAAATGGAGAGAGAGGACATTAAACAAAGCAAAAAATAAAGATGAATACATACACAATGAACCATTTGAGTTTAATAGTAAATTTTTTTATCTATAATCCAGAATTTTTTTTCTTAAAAAGGATACATATGTATAAAAAATAAAAATTACCTAAGAGAAAAACTCTCAGTAGGAATGTTGAGTTTATGGGAAATAGGAGATGAACAAGGCACTAATGTAAAACAAAAATGAAATGAAATTTTGTTCAAAGGAAATGAAAGAGAGGGGGGACGAACCTCTTCTCTTAAAGCAGGAACAAGTGAAGATAAGAATTGCTTAGTGTTTTGTGAGAAAGAACGTATGAGGAACAAGCCTATATATATAGTCATTTTTCTGGCTACTATTGAGGGTAATAATAGGAATATTGAGTACGGAACATCCTCCTAATTCCTAAACCGGAAAATCTAGATGTATCCACCACCTATATCAAAAAGTTCAATTGTATTACAAGTTTTTAATTATAAGTTACTTACGAATTTGTCCTATCTTCTTCAATTTTATTATAAGTTTGCAGCTTTTCTTTCTTCTATCGTGCTTTTTTTTTTCTATTAATCTCCCTCAAATTAAAACACTTAATACTCTAAAATTAGAAAGAATTTAAACCTAATAATTCTTAATAATAAAAAGTAAAAGGAATTTAAAATTAAAATTATAAGTAGTTAAAAGAATTAATTTTTCTAGAAGATTTGTTAGAGGAGGCTAGAGTTTTGAGGTTTTTAAGCGGGAAATAGGGTTTTGAGAGAGGAGGGGAGTAGTTAGATAGCTACTTGAGAGGAGGCTGACAGTGGGATTAGACGGTTAGAGAGAAGACAACAGTGAGAACGGATGGCTAGAAAAGAGGCCAGCTAAGAAAGGAGAGAGAAAAGAAAAGAAAAAATAGAGAAAAGTAAAAAATAAGAATAACTTGGGAATCATACGGATTATACTTTTAAAAAAATTCTTATTTTGAACAATATAGGGGTGTACTTAGAAAATAGGATACTCAGAAAATTAGTTTGAGCATTTAGAATTTCCCTTCAGATGACATTTACATTTAGGGATTTCTAAATAAGCCACCTTTTTTCTAAGTTCAACCACTTCTCTAGTTCATTATTATTACAAGTTCGCCATTTTGAATTTTGAACTAAGATACTATTGCCTTTCTAGTTATATTCTATTCCTATATAACTCAACTCATCAACCCTAATATGAAAATCCCACCCTTCTCTCTTTTCTATTTCAACCTTAACTATCAAACTAAAAAATAATACCTTTTATTTCTGTCAAATCTATTATTAAACCTTAATCTAAATACAATTTTCATTAGAATTTAGAAATATGTAGAGGAATTAAAAAAGATTTGAAGAGAGAGAAGAGAGAGAGAAAAAAAAATAATAAGGACAAAAATTGAGAATATTGGGAGTATACTTAGTAGAAATCCTTGTTTCTAAACTTAATATGAGCATACTTAGAAAAACTGTGGGGCTCATTTAGAATTTCCCTTACATTGAGCTTTATTTTCTTCCAGCTTTACCCATCGATCTTTGGCGGGTTTACCCTAAAATGACTCTTGCTAAGACATGTATTTATGTAAATTCTAAAAATATGTTTTCCAAGAAGATTATAGTAATATTTTACATAAGTATGGACTGGAATTTTGTTTAGATGGTAAAATTATTTGTTGTTAGGGATAATATGTTTTTTTAAAACAAATTTCTCTTAGACTGCATACCTTTTTATAAAGCTTTCTCAAAATCTGTACTTTCTATGAGGAATGTCGTGGAAATCAACTAGCACGCAGAATGATAGATTGATTACAATGATATAGATTAACTATTTTTTTAAGAAAACTTATCATAAAGTTCGTAGAAAAGAGAATATTAGCCAAAAAAAGGGTAGGGTGTTGGGTTCTTTGGTAACATGTAAAAGTCGTGAAATAAGTTCAATCTTTTAGAAAAATGTACAGGATAACGAAATATACTTTAAAAAAGAGTAGAAATTATTTTCTTCTTGTATGTGCGCGCATGCGTGCATGTGTGATATTGGATACTAATATTATGAAAAAAAAATCCAATATGAAAAGAATCCATGAAGTCATAGTAAATTCGTAGTACTATAACTAACGTGAGTAAAGCAGAAAATTCGAAGGAAACAAGGTTTAGGAAATATGGGCTTTCCCTCTAGGATTTATCACTATTTTTAACACTCATGTTCAGGAGCAGACTCATGTAGTTATTTAGGGTCAAGTTATCTGAACGATTCATCGAGGTTGCAGGGGTGAAGCGACCATATCGGAGGTGCAGGGCAAAGCCTCCAACATTAAAGATAGTTAATATTTCAGTTAAATAACTTCTATTTAATTTATAGTATTACAATACTAGCATAGATATTTCTATTCTATAACTCATGTTTCTATTTATAAGTTACACACAAAATTAAGACATCACAATATAAATATTATCTTTAAACAATTAGTTTATTATTAATTTCAGGAGCTTAAAATAAATAAAAAATATTTTATTTAGCCTTATAAAACAAGATATCAATTTCAAATAATCATCGAGCTATTCATCTCTAATAATCCGATCTTCATAACTTAAATCTAAATATTTAGAAAGGGAGAGTTGGAATTATAAAATTTAGGATTTAGAGGGGACTGTCTTGAAAAAATTTTAAAAACTGAAGGATACTAGGTTAAAAAAAAATTGGAAGCATCAAGTGTACCTGGGTCCACTCCTGTCGATGTTAGAGATAACTAAATTCTAAAATATATATAATTAACGGATTAATCTAGTCACTAATAATAAAGTATTGTTCATTATCATTAATCAAATAAGTTGAGCGTATTCTTGTTGAAACAATACTTTTAAATAATAGAGTGTAATACCTCTAACTTGAATAATATCTCTAACTCAAATAGCTCTACATCAGATGTCAAAAAAAATAGTGTAATTCATAACGATCCTCATGATCTCATAAAATAACCCTTTGAGAAATCCATGGTTATAAGCTATTTTAACTCATGTTATTCTATTGAAAACTTAATATATTCATACGATTATATGTTGTTAATATTCAACTATCTAGATCCCAAATCGGAGCCATTTCAAGTGTCAAAGTCAAGGTGGGAGATTATATTGTCGATGTAGGAGATTTCACGAGTGCCAAAAAGCCAGGTTATGAGAATATACTGTTCGACATTCCACTACCAAAATTCCGAGAAAAGGGCGTTACACCTAGTGTCAAAACCAGGTCGAGAGAGAATATATTATCGGCATTCCACTATTCATACCCTCGTAGAAGGCATTACAAATGGTAACAGAGCCATCTCTAAAATTTATTGGTTCCCCTCTAAAATCACACTACTACTCAAATTTCAAGTAGTGTGAGTGTTGCAAGTATCAGAATCAAGTTGGTAGAATATATTGTCGATGATCGGCCGTCCTAATTCTGAATAGGAGACATTACAAATGGTATCAATGCCATCTCTACAATCCTTAGGGGCTACCTCTAAAATCCTATATTACCTATTAGTGTGCTACCGTGCTCCTTTTGACGAGGTATAGTTTATAATAATTCTCAGAGAGAATTCATAGTTAATTATTGAGTATTTTAATTTTTATTATACTGAAGGCTTACCATATTTCTATAACAATATATTATCGGTGATTCACTATTCAGATTTTAGGTGGGAGGTATTATACAGAGCTAACTGCATACTGAAGAAAATACTCTTATACAAGACTTGCTTTTTTAATGACTTGCTTTTTTAAAGAGGCAGTTCAGATGAGATAAAATATAAGAACCTCATACAGAAATGTTGATTCTACGGGGCATTGTACTTCCTAGAATGTGTTAAATTATGGTTTAATCCTTGGATAACCTCTAGTTTCGTTAATATCTTACTTAAAGAATTGAATTCTTAGAAATCTTAAAGTTCTTATTATAGAAATATTCGAACATGCTCTTGACTGCATTAAACACGACTACAGTGATAACATGGTAATGACTATAACTCAAAATTAAAGAAAACAGAGTCCATCCACATATACTCAGTGCATGTGTGCATAGTAAGCATACGTTGAAGTGAAGACGAGATTAATGTAATTATTGTACAAAGGGCACACGGTAATTAATTTAACTCCTTTTTTATACATATCACCAATTGCAAATCTAAAATCTTATTTTGTTATAATTTAAATAATAAAGATCTTATGTAATTACTAATTCATATGATATTAGTTTTCTAGATTTGTTAAGATCCTGTATAATCCCTAATTTATAAGATATTAGTTTTCTAGATTTGTTGACTTTCTCTAAATTAGAGATTGTTCTAAATTTATTGACTTTCCGTAGCCATGACTGGAACTGTGTGTAATGGCGACCTGGGAACCGCGGCTCTATGATATGGGCGCTGCGGAACGGAGATTCGAGAGGCTGGCACTACAGCGCTGAGACGTGGGTGCTGCGGCGCTGAAAGCTGGCGGCTACTTGTGCACGAAAATTGCTAGGGTTTCAATGAAATAAGTATGTCATAATTTAATCAATCTCTCAAGCTCTTTAAGGTATTAGAGCAACTTTCCTGAACCTCTCACGAAACACTAGCATTTTTCGTGCACAAGTAGCCGCCAGCTTTCAGCGCCGCAGCACCCACGTCTCAGCGCTGTAGTGCCAGCCTCTCGAATCAGTTCCGCAGCACCCATATCATAGAGCCGCAGTTCCCAGGTCGCCATTACACACAGTTCCAGTATATATATATATATATATATATATATATATATATATATATATATATATATATATATATATATATATATATATATATATATATATATATATATATATATATATATTCAATTTTATTCAATGAAATAAGTATGTCATAATTTAATCAATCTCTCAAGCTCTTTATGGTATTAGAGCAACTTTCCTGAACCTCTCACGAAACCCTAGCATTTTTTGTGCACAAGTAGCCGCCAGCTTTCAGCGCCGCAGCACCCACGTCTCAGCGCTGTAGTGTCAGCCTCTCGAATCTGAGTTCCGCAGCACCCATATCATAGAGCCGCGGTTCCCAGGTCGCCATTACACACAGTTCCAATATATATATATATATATATATATATATATATATATATATATATATATATATATATATATTCAATTTTATTCAATGAAATAAGTATGTCATAATTTAATCAATCTCTCAAGCTCTTTATGGTATTAGAGCAACTTTCCTGAACCTCTCACGAAACACTAGCATTTTTCGTGCACAAGTAGCCGCCAGCTTTCAGCGCCGCAGCACCCACGTCTCAGCGCTGTAGTGCCAGCCTCTCGAATCTGAGTTCCGCAGCGCCCATATCATAGAGCCGCGGTTCCCAGGTCGCCATTACACACAGTTCCAGTATATATATATATATATATATATATATATATATATATATATATATATATATATATATATATATATATATATATATATATATATATATATATATATATATATATATTCAATTTTATTCAATGAAATAAGTATGTCATAATTTAATCAATCTCTCAAGCTCTTTATGGTATTAGAGCAACTTTCCTGAACCTCTCACGAAACCCTAGCATTTTTCGTGCACAAGTAGCCACCAGCTTTCAGCGCCGCAGCACCCACGTCTCAGCGCTGTAGTGCCAGCCTCTCGAATCTCAGTTCCGCAGTGCCCATATCATAGAGCCGCGGTTCCCAGGTCGCCATTACACACAGTTCCAGTCATGGCCAATGACAACAATCAACTTTTCATACCCAACTCCAATGTGCGGCCTGACCGCCCTCCTCCTCGACCATATCTTAGAAAATGTCAAGGTTGTCATGCTCAAGGACACACTGTTCAACAATATCCTCTATTTCGCTTGACACCAATGAATCCATAGTCAACTCCATAGACACGAGCTTCTTGATAATGGCAACCTCGTGCTCCATCTTCACGGCAACCACGTGCCAATGTTGCAATTATGGATAACTCTAAAGGCTCCAATTGGCTTCTTGATAGTGGTGTATCACACCATGTCACCATCGACTTGAGCAATCTCTCCATTTATGCACCTCATTCAGGGACTAACGACGTTGTGATCGCTGATGGCACGGGTCTCACTATTTTTCTACATCTCTACACACTCTCTCACATTCCTTTTCACTTCATGATGTGCTTTGTGTTCCTGACATGCATAGAAATCTTATCTCTATTTCTCAATTTTGCAAATCCAATAACACTTCTATTGAATTCTTACCCACCTCATTTCTTGTGAAGGATGTTTGCACAGGGGCAACACTTTTACAGGGTCGGACTAAGGATAGTATGCATGAATGGCCGGTCAACTCTATCATGTCTTCTCCACTAGTAGATTTCTCAAGTGTCAAGACCACTTCGTCTGAGTGGCATCATTGTTTAGGTCATCCATCATTAACAATTCTTAGGAATATTGTTTCTGCTTTTCAATTAGATGTCTCAAGTCCATCATCTCTGAATTTTTATTGCAATGTGTGTCAATGCAATAAAAGTTACAAGTTACCATTTTCTATATCCACTCTTGTCTTTACTTCACCGCTTGAAATTATATTTTCCGATGTGTGGACCTCCCATGTACGTTCTATTGATGATTTCAAATATTATATTATTTTTGTTGATCACTTTACAAAATATATATGGTTTTATCCACTTTAAAGAAAATCTGACGTCTATGACGTCTTTGCTCGTTTCAAATCACTAGTGAAAAACTTCTTCAAAAGAAAAATCATCACATTTTATTCTAATAATGGGGGAATACCAAGCACTCTCATCATTTCTTAGTTCTAATGGGGTATCTCACCTAAACATCACCTCCACACACTCCTGAGCATAATGGGTACTCTGAACGTCGTCATCGTCATATAGTAGAAACAGATTTGTCACTTCTTTCACATGCGTCCATGCCCTTATCATACTGGTCGTATACCATTTCCATTTCTGTCTACCTCATTAATCGTCTACCCACTCCTACACTCCAACTCTTCTCACCATATGCCAAACTCTTCGGTACACAGCCAAATTACTCCAAATTTTGGAGCTTTGGTTGTCTATGTTATCCTTGGTTGCGTTCGTGTTCCTCACACAAACTAGCTCCTCGTTCCACTCCTTATGTCTTTCTTGGCTACTACTCCTCCACCCAAAGTGTCTATCTATGCCTTGATCCCATCACCTCACGCATATACACATCTCGTCATGTAAAATTCATCGAGTCAATCATGTTGTTCAAAACTGTTCGTATCAAAATTTTTGCTTCCTTCCATTGAATACAATTTAGATTACAACGAAAGTGAACAAGGAAAGAACAAACGAGAGGATTTATAATTTATCGCTCTCTTTTACAATAAAAAGTGGGTTCTCGCAGCGATGGGATCTATCTAGTAGCTCCTTTGGACGATCTGACGTCGATGATCTTCTTACTTGATGAAGATGACGGCCGACTTGATCTTTCTCTGCTGATCTTTATGGGTTCAAGGCTCTCACGCGTAACTTGAACTCTCTTAATGCTCCAAAAAGATCCTCAAAAGCTTCCTCAAGAGGGTATTTATAACCTTAGATCAATATGAGAGTTTCTATTTAAATAGAATTTGTATCCATCAAGGATTCCAATCAAATATCTTATTTTTAATTTAAATCTCTTGATTTAGAGTTCTGATTGAACTCAATTTGGATATTTGAATAAGCCCAAATCTCAATCATAATTAATTTATGATTCTGGTTTTCTGCTTATGCGGAGCTAATTTGCGTCAAAATGTGGAGCTATCGATTAGCTTCGCGTTTTGTTCAACGCGGGGCTAAGAATAGCCAAACGCGGTGCTACAGAGTTAGCTCCGCGTTCTGTTGTAGAAAATTCCTTTTTACTTAAAATTTTCACTACCAACAAAAACCATTTAGCCCAATTTTCCACGTCCCTCCTCCTCCACATCCTCCGCCTAGTTCTCTTCTGAGTCTATGTCTTCGGCCACCATCACACCATCTATTACTCTTGAGCCTAACTCTCATGTTAAATCCACTCAAAACTCCACAGCCACCTCCACCACCATTTTCCTACCATCCAGGCACTCCTCTCTGCTATTAAACCCGACCCTTAGCACCACGACCCCAACCTCTCTGTGCTGCGGTGCCCCAACACCGAGCCCCAACACCGCGGCTCCACCTTTCTCACGCCTCGACGCCCACCAGCCCTCCCCAAATGCAACATCCACATCCACCTCCATTGCATTTCAATCGCCACATCCACTAGACCACACACCCATTCCTCCTCAGCCTCAAGGTATAGTCACTTGATCCAAAAACAACATCTGAAAACCAATCCAAAAATTTAATCTCACTGCACAACTCTCTACCAACCCTGACCTTAAACCCTCTATAGTGACCCAGGTCGTTAAAGATCCCAAATGGCATCAGGCCATGTTTGAGGAGTATGATGCTCTTGTTTGCAATGGGACATGGGAGCTTGTTTCATCTCATCCGTCTCAAAACATGGTTGGCTGCAAGTGGATTTTTCGAACTAAACGTTCATCTGATGGCTCTGTTGATAGGTACAAAGCACGCCTTGTTGCCAAGAGATTCCACCAACGCTTGGGTGTTGACTACCAAGACACCTTCAGTCTGGTTGTCAAACTAACTACAGTTAGACTTGTCCTCTCCTTTCCGCCACTCGTGGCTGGTCACTGTATCAACTTGATGTCAACAATTCATTTCTCCAAGGCTCCCTTTCAGAAGATGTATTTATGATACAACCACAAGGATTCATTTACACCGACCACCCTCATCATGTCTGCAAACTACGCAAAGCCATTTACGGTCTCAAACAAGCCCCTCGTGCATGGTACCATGAGCAACGTCAATTTCTTGTCACTTCTGACTTCACCAATTCTCATGCCGACACGTCCCTATTCGTCTACAACACTTTTAGAATTATGATCTATCTCTTGGTCTATGTTGATGACATCATTATCACAGGGAACAATGACGCAGCTGTACACAGGTTCATTTATTTTCTCTCCAACAGATTCTCCCTCAAGGATCTTGGTCCACTATCCTATTTTCTTGGAGTTTAAGTTACTCCATATCTGCATGGCATCTTTCTCTCTCAGTGCTGCTATATCCATGATCTCCTTTCTCGCACTCACATAACCGATGCCAAAGCAGTGTACATACCACTTGCCACTGTTGTATTCATATATATTTGAACTTGAATCTTTGAGCCACTAGTTCAAAAAATAAATGAATTAGGTGAATGAAAAATGGTTTCAAAGAGGAGTACATAGCAATGGGAACAAAAAAGGAAAGAAGAAAAATAGTCCCACATTGGCTAGAGATTTGGTAGGATGTGGGTTTATATAGGATTGTTTGTTCCATGACATTGCTTATGTAAGAAGAGAAGAAACCTTGAGTACCACGGGTGGTGTTACGCACCGCCCGCACCCGCATGCGCACGCGCACGTGTGTGAGGGCGAGGGCGAGGGAATGGGCGTTTAGGGCGCTTTAGTGGCGCACTTGGCACTTCGCACGTACGCATCGTCGCGAGGAGCTGAGGAGCCTTTGATTTTTTGGTTCTATTGGGTTCAGCTATTTGGATTCGACCCGCACGCCTTAAGAGTCGTTAGGATTTTGAGATCCAACGGTCGTCTGTTAACCGTTGCCGTTAAACGGTCATAACTGTTAACAGCCAACCGTTGTGACCGTTTGCCCAGAAGCCTATAAATAGGTCTCTGTCCAGACTTTTTAGAACATACAAATACAGAGTTTTCTTTTCTTCTTCCTTCTTCTGAAGACAAAAACTTGGTCTTTTTGACACAGAGTTTCTGTTTCCAGAAGAACAGTTCTTTCTAAATCAGTCCTGCATAACACCATACATACAGAGAGTGTTCTTTATCATATTCGCTAGAGCAACAGGATTGCTGCTTCCTTCCTGTTGCAGACCAATCGTTGTATCCTGGGAGACCGACGTCCATTGCAATCCAAAAGCAAGTGGTGGAGGGCGAATCGGTTTTACGGAGATAGTGTTCAACACTAGCCTCGATCATCTTCCTATCTTCATCAATTCTGCATCTTCATCAATTCTGCATATGTTCATCCTTCTGAATTCAGGTTTTTCTTAATTCAGTAATTATTTATTCTGTTTAGGATAGTAAACTAGTTAAAAAAGAACAGTTTAATAGTTTTCTGTAAATAGTAATAGGAATATTCTTCTAATTCAAATCTGGAAAGATATAGACCGCTATTATACATAATAATTCGTAATTCTTCTTTTCTAACTTTATTTCTAAGAAATATAACACTGAAACCTGTGCATAATAACAGTAGTAATTCTGTGCACAATAATAGTAGTAATTCTGTTAACTAATAACAGTAATAAGTCTGCCCATGTTAATCTAAAACATTATTTTAATAGCCAACAATCTTAAAACCGATATTTTTGTTTTAGATTAATTTCGAATACTGTCATAATAGTGTTCAATCACTAGTTATTTAAATCTAATTGCTTCTAGAAAAAGATAGTTAAATCTGTTTAGAGGAAGAAATATTTTTAGAAATCTTGTGGTTTGGAGTAAGAATTGATTTTCAGTTTTTATTAAAAAGTTAAAATTTGTTACAAAACATTAAGATAGATAAATTCTGAATACAGATGGCCACCGCATCTGATATGTCCACTGTGATAACTCCTGTCATAATTACTCCAACTGTGCCTTCACGCTAGTATGAGAAACCAGAGAAGTTCAGTGGCTCAGATTTTAAGAGATGGCAACAGAAAATGTTGTTCTATCTCACTACACTAAATCTGGCCAAGTACTTGAAGGAGACTGTGCTGACTCTTGTTGAAGATGATCAACAATTAGTGAAGGCGGTTGATGCATGGAAATATAATATCCTCAATGAATTGCACAATATACTGTATAATGTATATAGTTCAATTGCTACTGCTAAGGACTTTGGGAGTTCTTAGACAAGAAATATAATACAGAAGATGCCGGCTCTAAGAAATATGTAGTCGGTAAGTTTCTGGATTATAAAATGGTTGATTCTAAAAATGTAATCAACCAAGTTCAAGATCTTCAAGTGATCATTCATGAAATTCATGCTGAAGGTATGACTATTAGTGAATCATTTCAAGTGGCTGCAATTATTGAAAAATTGCCACCATCTTGGAAAGAATTCAGATATTACCTAAAGTATAAACGAAAAAAAATGACAATTGAAAATTTGATTGTACGTTTGAGGATCGAAGAAGATAACCGTCTTTCCGAAAAGAAAATTGAAAATCCATACAATGTTTCTAAAGCTAACATTATGGAAAATTCCAATAAGTCTAATGACAGGAAGCGAAGCACAATGGTGAAGACTCTAAGAGTGGTAACTCGAGAGATTCAATGGTAAGTGCTACAACTGCGACAAGCCTGGACATCGTGCAAAGGACTACCGTGTGCGCAAGGCACAAGATTCTTCAAAGAAGAAGAAGAAGCATCCTAATGCAAATTTGGCCGAGGAAGAAAATCTTTGTGCAAATGTAGATGTAAACTGTACATCTGTTGTCTCAGAAATTAACCTAGTTGGTAGCAATTCTAAAGAATGGTGGATGGATACTGGGGCCACTCGCCACATCTGCGCCAACAAGTGGATGTTCTCTACATATGAACATGTGGAAGGAGAACTACTCTACATGGGTAACTCTGCAACCTCCAAGATTGAAGGACGAGGAAACATTGTACTAAAGATGACTTCGGAAAAAGAGCATACTCTTACTGATGTACTTCATGTACCAGATGTCCGCAAGAATCTGGTTTCAAGATCAGTCTTGAGTAAGAAAGGGTTTAGGCTTGTATTTGAGTCTGATAAGTTTGTACTTACAAAAAATGGTGTATATGTAGGCAGTGGTATATGACAAATGGTCTGTTTAAAATAAATGTAATGACCATTGCCCCTAAGGTTAATAATAAAATTGATTCTTCTGCTTATATGACTGAGTCACCTTATATTTGGCATGGTAGATTAGGACATGTAAATTATTATACTTTGCAAAGATTAATAAATTTAAATATGTTGCCTAATTTTAATATAACTTTGATGATAAATGTGAAACATGTGTTGAATCAAAAATAACTAAGCTTCCATTTCGTTCTATAGAACGTAGTACTGATCCTTTAGAATTAATTCATACAGATGTTTGTAATTTAAAATCTGTTCAAACTAGAGGTGGAAAGAAATACTTTATTACTTTATAGATGATTGTACTAGATATTGTTATGTATATCTAATGAGAACAAAAGATGAGGCAATTGAAATGTTTATACAATATAAAAATGAAGTTGAGAATCAACTTAGCAAAAAGTTAAAAAAGCTAAGAAGTGATAGAGGCGGTGAATATGAGTCACCATTTCCACAAACTTGTGCAGAACATGGTATTATACATCAAACAACTACTCCTTACACACCTAAGCAAAATGAAATTGCTGAGCGTAAGAATAAAACATTAAAGGAAATGATGAATACTATGTTAATAAGTTCTGGTTTATCTTAGAACATGTGGGGAAAAGCTTTACTTTCTGCTAATCATATTCTCAACAAAATACCCCAAAAGAAATTAGATAAAACACCTTATGAATTATGAATAGGTCGAGCACCTAAGTATAAATTCTTAAGAGCGTAGGGGTATCTTGCAAAGGTTGCAATTCCTACTCCTAAAATGACTAAAATTGGACCTAAAACTATTGATTGTATATTCATTGGATATGCATATAATAGCAGTGCTTATCGTTTCTTTGTTTTCAAATCAGATCATGCAGAGATACATAAGTACTCTATTATTGAATCTAGGAATGCAGTATTTTTTGAGAATATCTTTCCTAGTAAAGATTATGAATCAAGTTCCCCTAAAAAGACTTGTGATGAAGTTATAAGAGAAACAGAATCTGATTCTGGAAATAAAACTAATGAGGATGAATGTAGACGGAGCAAAAGGGCCAGGATTAATAAATCGTTTGGTCCGGATTTTCTAACATATATATTAGAAAAGGAACCTCAAACTTATAAAGAGACTATGTCTACACCTGAAGCTTCTTTTTGGAAAGAAGCTGTAAATAGTGAAATTGAAACAATTATTCAAAATCACACCTGGGAACTTGTAGATCTTCCTCTAGGAAATAAACCATTAGGATATAAATGGATCTTTAAGAGAAAGATAAAACCTGATAGGTCTATAGATAAATACAAAGCTAGATTTGTAGTAAAAGGCTATAAACAAAAGGAAGGTGTTGATTACTTTGATACATATTCACCTATAACAAGAATAACATGCATAAGATTAATAATTGCCTTTGCTGCATTATATAACCTTGAACTTCATCAAATGGATGCAAAAACAGTATTTTTAAATGGTAAGTTAGATGAAGAAATTTACATGGAACAACCTGAAGAGTTTGTAGTTCCAGGTAAAGAGAAGAATGTGTGCAGACTTGTTAAGTCACTTTATGGACTTAAACAAGCACCTAAACAATGGCATGAAAAATTTGACCAAGTTATGTTGTCAAATGGATTTCGTTATAATAAATGCGATAAATGTGTATATGTAAAAGGGGATATGCATAACTATGTCATTGTATGTTTATATGTGGATGACATGATTATCATCGGTAGTACGGTGGCTCTAATTAAAGAGGTAAAAATCATGTTAACACAGTAATTTGACATGAAAGACTTAGGTATTGCAGATATTATTCTTGGTGTTAAAATCTCCAGGACATCTGATGGATATATCTTATCCCAGTCACATTATATCGAGAAGATATGCGAAAAATTTGACAAGAGAAATAATGATATAGCTAGGACACCTATAGATATGAGTCTACATCTTACAAAAATATAGGTGCTAGTATATCTCAATTAGAATATTCTCAGATCATTGACAGTCTTATGTATTTAATGAACTGCACAAGACCTGATATTGCATACTCAGTAAGCAAACTGAGTAGGTTTACAAGTAATCCAGGGGAGAACCACTGGAAAGCAATAGTTAGAGTACTCAAATATTTGAGGTATACTACTAACTATGGGTTGCACTATACTAGATATCTAGTAGTGATAGAAGGATATACTGATGCCAACTGGATTACAGATTCTAAAGACATCAAATTCACAAGTGGATATATATTTACTGTTGGAGGTGCAGTTATCTCTTGGAAATCTTCAAAATAAACGTGTACAGCCAGATCCACTATGGAATCTGAGTTTATCGCTTTAGATAAAGCCGGAGAAGAAGCAGAATGGCTTCGAAACTTTTTAGAAGATATTCCAATGTGGCCTAAACCTGTGTCAGCAATTTGCATCCATTGCGATAATCAATTAGCAATTGGAAGGGCACAGAATGTATTATATAATGGAAAGTCATGACATATACGTCGTAGACATGAAACTGTAAGACAGCTGCTTACAAACGGAATAATATTTCTTAATTATATAAAATTAAAAGATAATATTGCAGATCCATTAACAAAAGGCTTGACCAGAGATTAAGTATATAAGTTATCGAGAGAAATCGGATTACAGCCTACTAAATAGAGTAACTCCATAATGGCAACCCAACCTAGCTGACTGGAGATCCCAAGATCTAGGTTCAGAGGGACAACCAAATTGTGGAGGAACTCATAAGAATCACTGAGGAAATAATTCCTATCTCATTTCTATGGTAAAATAGTGATTAATCTGCAATGTGTAAGGATAAGCTAAGATTTTAATAATCCTTATATCTTGGAAATCCGAGTAGAGTATGGCAGGATACTCTTAATAAGAGATTACCTATATGAGTGTGAAGGGGCCGCTTCTATGAGAATGATAAAGGCTAAATTCTCTAGAGCACTCATAGAATTACCAGGTTGTCCAGGGCCAAAACGGACACAACATAAGAATCTGTTAAATTTGAAAGAAATTGTGTGAATATTATTGTCTTAGTTTACATCAAAAGCTGAACAGTTCAAAAACATCGTGTTCACTGGTTAGCGAGTAAACTCGATAATATTTTACTAGGGAAGGTTCAAAGCCAAAAGCCACCTCTCTCGATGCGGTAACTTTCTATTATACTCTCTATTTAGTTGCATCAGTGTCTAAGTCATTTTCATTCATGTGGGGAATTGTTAAATTCATGTATGTTTGAACTTGAATCTTTGAGCCAATTCACTAGTTCAAAAAATAAATGAATTAGGTGTATGGAAAATGGTTTCAAAGAGGAGTACATAGCAATGGGAACAAAAAGGAAAGAAGAAAAATAATCCCACATTTGCTAGAGGTTTGTAAGTATGCGAGTTTACATAGGATTGTTTGTTCCCTGACATTGCTTATGTAAGAAGAGGAGAAACCTTGAGCACCACGGGTAGTGCTACGCACCGCCCACACGCGCGTGTGCAAGGGCGAATGGGTATTTAGGGCACTTTAGTGGCGCACTTGGCACTTCGCACGTACGCATCGTCATGAGGAGCTGAGGAACCTTTGATTTTTTGGTGCTATTGGATTCGGGTTACCTCTATTGGGTTCAGCTATTTGGATTCGACGATTTTGAGATCCAACGGTCGTCTATTAACCGTTGCCGTTAAATGGTCACAACTGTTAACAGCCAACCGTTGTGACCGTTTGCCCAGAAGCCTATAAATAGGCCTCTGTCCAAACTTTTTAGAACATACAAATACAGAGTTTTCTTTTTTTCTTCCTTCTTCTGCGGACAGAAACTTGGTCTTTTTGACACAGAGTTTCTGTTTCCAGAAGAACAGTTCTTCCTAAATCAGTCCTGCATAAAACCATACATACAGAGAGTGTTCTTTATCAGATTCGCTAGAGCAACAGGATTGTGGATTCCTTCCTGTTGCAGACCGGTCGTTGTATCCTGGGAGACCGACGCCCATTGCAATCCAGAAGCAAGCGGTGGAGGATGAATCGGTTTTCAGGAGATAGTGTTCAACACTAGCCTCGATCATCTTCCTGTCTTCATCAATTCTGCATCTTCATCAATTCTGCATACGTTCATCCTTCTGAATTCAGGTTTTTCTTAATTCAGTAATTATTTATTCTGTTTAGGATAGTAAACTAGTTAAAGAAGAACAATTTAATAGTTTTCTGTAAACAGTAATAGGAATATTTTTCTAATTCAAATCTGGAAAGATATAGACTGCTATTATACATAATAATTCGTAATTCTTCTTCTCCAACTTTATTTCTAAGAAATATAACACTGAAACCTGTGCATAATAACAGTAGTAATTCTGTGCACAATAATAGTAGTAATTCCGTTAACTAATAACAGTAATAAGTCTGCCCATGTTAATCTAAAATATTATTTTAATAGTCACAGCCACTACTCTAATTCTTACTCTTCACTTTGGCTCATCCATGTATGATCCAACTGAATATCGGGCTATTGTTGGCAGTCTCCAATACCTATCCCTCACATGCCCAGATATTGCTTACACGGTCAAATTGCTATCCCAATTTATGCATTGTCCCATGACTGATCATTGGACTACTGCCAAACGTCTACTACAGTATCTTTGTGGCACTATTGATCACAGCGTCGTCATCTATCGGAACTCTCCGCTATCTCTACATGCATTCTCAGATGCAAACTGGGCTGGTAACAAAGATGATTTCACTTCCACCAGTGCCTGTCTCGTCTACTTGGGTTGCAAACCTATCTCTTGGAGTTCAAAGAAACAACGGATGATGACCCCGCTCCTCTACCGAGGCTGAGTACCGAGTTGTTGCTACTACAGCTGCTGAAATTCGTTGGATTTGCTCTCTTCTCACCGAGCTTCATGTTCCTCTACCTCAGCAACCGGTTATCTACTGCGACAACATTGGTGCGACTAATTTGTAATCAAATCCGGTTTTTCATTCTCGCATGAAACATGTTGCTCTAGATTACTACTTCATTCGGGAACAAGTTCAAGGGGGTTATCTTTGGGTTGCTCATGTCTCATCAGCTGATTAGTTAGTAGATGTGCTTACCAAGTCTCTCTCCCCTTCTCGTTTTCAACAATTGGCAAATAGGATTGGAATCACCTCACGGTGCTCCATCTTACGGGGGCATGATAAAAATACGTAACCAATTGCAAATTTAAAATCTTATTTTGTTATAATTTAAATAATTAAGATCTTGTGTAATCTCTAATTCATAGGATATTAGTTTTCTAGATTTGTTAAGATTTTGTGTAATCCCTAATTTATAAGATATTAGTTTTCTAGATTTATTGATTTTTTCTATATTAGAGATTGTTCTAGATTTGTTGACTTTCCCTACATTAGAGATTGTTCTAAATTTGTTGATTTTTCCTACATTAGAGATTGTATATATATTTAATTTTATTCAATGAAAAATATACGCTATAATTTAATCAATCTCTCAACATATTTAATCCCAAGTGTAAAGCATGCAAATTTAGTTAAAGGCTAATAATATAATTACGTATCTGCTTGAGTTTTGTTATAATTGGTCAGTTTTTTTTTTTTTTTGGTTTTCTGTTGTGAACAGAAACGACTGTTGAAATTCAGGAAGGTTTTCTTTCATAATAAATTTCTTGACTTTTATTATTTTAGATTTATGCTGACAACCCAATAATCCGCCGCCGAAAAACGTCGTCACTGCAAATGATTCCCAGGTGGTTGTCAACTGATTTTATACTAGATTAGTAACTTCTCCCTGACACAGGATATTACAATTGGTAACTGGGCCGAGCGCGGTCAGTTCTGACTCAGTACTGCCCAATTAGAGTTAGATGGCGACCTTTTAACTTTTGAATTGCGTTAAACTATATATTTAGGGGGAAATTATTTCCATAACCAATTTGAAATAAAGATTTTCATCTTGTTTTTCCTATGTATATATCCAAAAGATATGTATAACTTCTCTTTGGATGTACAGTAAGTCATACCTAATAAATTGATGAAACAGCCATTCCCTACTCAATGGCTTGAGAATAGAAAAGAGGAGAGAGGACATATGCCATCGATCCTCTTGCATTTCTAGGGTGAAAACCTACTTGATCCTCTCGCAGCCTCTTTGCCTCCGACTCCTCGTTTACCGACCAGACAGTTGCATCTCTATCTCCATCTCTTTCTCTGTCTCCATCAAGAAACAAGACAGAGAAACTGAGCCAAAAAACCCTTCGTCTTCGTCTCAATCTACTTAACTGACTTCAGTGCCACACACAAGTTCACGGGCATGCTCCTCCACCATGACCACGATGTCAATTGGCGAATCCATTTGATTTTTCTTATTTATTTTGACATTTAGATTCCTAATTAATTTGTGGAAAAAAATTATGCAGTTTTAAACAACTGAATCATGAAATTTCACTTGTAGATCTCTATTGTATGGTGATTGATAGTGGGGATTTGATTTTTTAATCAAATAACTTTATTAAGCAATCATGAGATCTATGAAGAGCATGTGAATATGCCCTTTAATTGAAATTAGCGTCAAATCATTAAGCATCAATGACTTTATTTTTTGAGGAAAAAATTAGAAAATTTTCAGATCAATCCTAAAGTCAAAATATTTATTCACCTATGGAAAATAGAAAATTTTAAGAGTAAACAGAAATGCAAGGCGTTGAATCTACGAGTTACTTTTTGAAGCTAGCCTAGCTAGCTAAGGTAAGATCTGATTAGGGAATAGTATGCAGAAGAATTTAAAGTTGATTAAGATTGTTAATCGATTAAACTTAGTATATAACTTGAATTCTATAACTCTAATCTAATTGCATTCTCTCTTCAGAGTTGTCATTTTTCTAATTTTTGATTTTTAGTAATTTTTTCTAATTTTTTTAAAAAAGTTTAAAAATTGGTAAAAATGCATACCGATCGATAATTATAACTCGTTGGATTTTTTTGATCTTTCAACTTATACTTCAGAGAAATATACCGAAAGTTTCTAGTATTTTTCTCGTTGTTACCTACCTCCTATCTTAATTTGATATATTTTTTTTTCAAAGATTGTAAACTTTTGCTGAGCCGAGAAAAAAATTATTTTTCTATATAACTTTATAATTACTAAGGGCACAACTAAGTTTCATTTGGGTACCCATTCATGCAAGGGTTCGTTGACGTGGGAGCTTAGGAGTTAGGGTGGCATTAGATAGGCTCATGTCTAATTAATTATAGGAGGGATTTAGCTAAGAATTAGTTAATGAGGTGTTAATTGATTAGCGTATACATAATGTCACTCACTCTCTTTCCTTTACCCTTTTCATTTTCCTGAAAATTTCTTCTCTCATCTCACTTCATAGTAGAGCACAACTGAGACAACAACGTGGGATAGAAGCTCAAGGAGGCATTTTTATTGCAAGAAAAGAAAATATTCATGGTATGTAACGTACTTTTCCACGCTTCCTTGTTGTTCCTGATTAATTCTGATTCCTTTCTCTCTTTAAAATTTCAATTTTGTATGAACTGAGATACCTATTTACGTACTATTACTGATATTTCTCATAAGGATGTTTTTTATTGCATGAAACAATGGAAAAAGTATGTTTTTTCTAATTCTGTATAGTATCACTGCTTGTTAGTTTCTTTAGATGAATATGCCTGTCAATTTATTTCCCATGTGATACGTGTTTATACTGTGGATACTGCCTTTTAATATCTCTCCTTATGGCTATAAGGTTTACTCTGATAAGATCTGGTTTCTTAATATTTGATAAAGCACTTTTGTAATATGTATATTTTGTTTATTCTACATTTGTTGAAACTAATTTTGTTATCAATTGTTTGATTTTTGGTCTGGAATGTAAATTTATGAATAGTTCACTCGTACTCTTCCAAAATACTTATCAAAACATGGCATAGCCGAAGAAAGTTGATGGTTATTTCTAAAGAATGATCAATACATATAAATATATGCAAGCTTTTGTTGCAGAGGTAGAGGTTTATAGGAAATTATTATGTAAAATTAAAATTATTATTCGATGGAAAATTGGAACTCTAGGTAAATGTCATGACTATTATAGAAAGTTGGTGATCAACAAAGACCAAACTGTCATTAGTTGGCTGTAAGAATAGTCAGCCATTAGAGCTTTTGGTTTTGAATAGCCTGGAATTGAGAGTTTTGATAGGCTACCTTATACTTTATTTTTGGAATAGCTAGACATCAGTAAATAACTTGATATTGATATTATAGTAATCTAAGGAGAACTCAAGAAAATACCGTAGGTCAAGAATCATCTAGGTGACATGCATTGGATATAGAACCTATATTGGAAAAAAAAAAAAAAAATCTAAATTTATGTACATGACTTATATATATGACTCTAATAGCTGTACTTGTTATATGATTCTGACACTCAATACTGGATGTACATGACATATGGTGCACGATAGTAACACATGATATGTGGCTTGATATGTATACATGAAGCCTGATATGATACTCATGAACATGACTAATTTGTCAATATGATGATATAATTAATTCTGAGACAATCTAATATTGAGGATGGATTATTATCTAAATATACGTGTACATAGTCTGGCTCTGACATGCTAATTAACTTCTAATTTTTGATTTTTGATTTCTAATTAAAGGACATGTACACTATATCGGCATTATAATGTCATGACGTTCCTCAATAGTCCATGTATATCATAATATAAATGATGCGGGGTTAATAAGAAAACTGCATATGGATAAGAACCACATATTTTGAGATTTTAGGTGATTGTAATAAAGAGACCGAGGATTTTCACTACAGTAGTTTCCGATGGTTCTGAACACCATTATTTTCTAAGTTTCAAGAGTGGAGCATCCGTTATTATACGGAATATGATTTGAGTACCTTATGTGCATCACGGTTCAGTGCTATAAATCTGAGGTAGGATTCCAGATATGAATGAGTACTTATACAATAATAGAAAATAATGTTATCTGATCCATCTATCTTTGTTAAATACTCAACTTCAAAATGTTGACTAAGGTTAAGGCATGTATGTTTAACTATGTTTATCGTACCTGCCTCACATAATATTTATGCTTGAATGTTTATTTCTCTTCTGAATTATCTATGAGTATGTATTATGGTTGGCATTGACACCATGTTCATGAGCACTATGATAGTACAACTCTTTTGTTATTTTATATTCTACTTGCCTAGTTTAATTCTTTGAATTCAAAACTCAGGTCTGGAAGAAGTGGAAAGAGAACTTAGCCTGTCCAATAACCCATACTTTCTCGAGCAGGCTGAAGAACAATAATTAGGAGCGCTACTTGGAGATCCCTGTACATATTTGTTTATAATTCCTTTTATCTGGATACTACTTCACTCATTTTTTAAAATTTTTTTTATGTACATGTTAACACCAGTGTGTCTTTTTATATAATAAACTCTTTATGATCAATAAAAATTAGTTCAGTTTTAGACACGTGATATTATATAATTATGAGAGTAGTTATGGTTATTTTAATATCATATGCCTATGAGGTTTATTTTTTCTTTCAAATCTTAATTTTCGAAAGTAGTTGGAAAACCGGGCTTGAAAATTAGCTATGACACTGCAGATTAATGTTATTTTTAACATTCAATTGTTTCCATCCATGATAAGTATTTTCACTTCAATTAAATTCCTCTGATAATTTAATCTCATTATAATTTCTATAAAAATAAATTCCTTTAAAAATAATATAAGAGTATTGTTGGCATTGTGAATCAAGCGTTGACATAATGAATGAGCTTGATATGACACTGTGAATCCAATATAGTACATATCAAATTCCAGTCAAAAAACTATTCGTCGGGAATTCCATTGCTGACAGAATACTTCCAACAAAAGTTAAGCATTTGGAATAACTATTCCTATTAAATATCATATGCCGAGAAAAGAGTATTTTAAAAGAAATTCTCATCTATAGCTGAGAAATCATTTTGCCAGGATGGCTATTAGAGACAAAGTTTTCTCCCATGTAATATAATTTTTGATGAATTTTTAACCCCTAATCTGAATCAATGATCTGTCAAGAATTTTGTTTTGCACTTATAATTTTCTTCATGATTTCTATGAATACGTAGAAATATATTCTAATAGAACATATCAAGCTTTTAAGCAATTGTACTATGAAATTATTACATCAAAATTATCAAAGTGAACAACTGTACAATAAAATTTTCAAACATATGTTTATGTAAGTTGTTCTTGAAATAATAAATCATTTAAATACCAAAATACTCATATTTATGCACATCTATCAAAAAAAAATTTAAATCTTCATCCACTAGTTTAGTATCCAAATCCATCCACGAATTTAGTATCCAAATCCCAAATAATTTGTTGGAAAAAATCAGTATCCATATTCATAATCCAGATATGAAATCCTATCTTAATTTTGACCTACTAATATCTAAATATTAAATAAAATATAATCACTTAACGTGAATGCATGAATCTGTCTCTCTTCAAGGTCAACTGCATTATCTCTTGCCTAATAACACTATACTTACAAGATTTTCAATTTCAGTTAGACGATTTAAATCCTATAATATACATAAATGGAAAACATGTTTTAAATAAGCATGCAACTATGAAACTATAACAGATAACAAAGGACGATGTCATGCCTCGTTCTAGCCTTTTTTTTGGAAAGAGAAGTGTGAAAGACAAAATTCATAGGCACATAATCATGGAATAATCGTAACTATTTTTACAATTAGATAATCATATAACATGTCAATAATTGAAAAAGGCTTCATTCATATATATAAAAGTTACCACATTAAGAGATGCATGGCTCAGAATATGTACAAGAAAAGGTCCAATTTGGGAGAGATAGTGTCCAGACAAAAGAAAATATAAATAATAAGATACTTAAGTTTCAAGTAAAAATTCACACGTCACTATTACTCCGCATGATCGATGAATTACCAATCTTCAGTCTAGGCAGAATTTCCTTCCTCATTCTTGAGACCTAGATTTGAAACATATGAGATTAAACACAGTAAGTAAAATACAAAGAAGAAAGGAGTTGTATTATCAGGTGATTAAAATAAGTGCCTGTGAGCATATAATACTAGTATCAATCATGATAACATAAACTATGAATCATATAAATATGCGTGGAACTATACTTAAGTCAGGTATCAAGATGCTTCGAAAATGAATGCAAGTAATATGTCTCAGTCATGTTCCATATCAAAATATTAGAAACTAGACAGATGGATAAGATAACATTTCTTTCGTACAAGTGTTTGTACATACCCGAGGTCTGATCTCAGATTCATGGAGCTGAACCATGATGCACTAGAAGGCACTGCCGGTCAGCTTCCATGTCATAATGGATGTTCCATTCATGGAACACAAAATCATTTGTTAGCCTAGTACCATCAAGAACTGTTGCATTAGAAACCCTCAGTCTCTCAATTGTAATCACCTAAATTCATATTCAATATGATTCTTATCAATCATTTAGTTTTTCCGATTAATCTTGTGTCATTTATGCATCGACTATTCAAGAATATCATGGCATTATAATATCGATATGGTAAATATGTCAGTTAATTTAGAGTTCTTAAATCAAAAGTCAAGTATCAAATCAAGGCCCGATTGTGTACATGTATACTCAAAGGATAATGCATTCTCCATATCAGACTGATCCAAAATTAATTATATCATCATGTTCTATCGCCATATCCATCGTGTATCATGTAAGAGGTTTCATTTCATATATTAATTATATTATTCTTTGGCATATTATATATATATATATATATATATATATATATATATATATATATATATATATATATATATATATATATATATATATATATATATATATATATATATATATATATATATATATGGGATTACTGTAGGTGAGCCACAGCTCAGGAAAAGTTACGTGAGCTAACAGCAAAATTATAATAATCCAATGTTTTTTCTTCAATTTTTATTTATAATTACTATCTCTACCTGCTTAACTTCTTTCGGATTAAATTTCATAAATTTTGGAGTTCATTTACCATTTCATCAAGTGCATACAAAATATTGTATTCATTGAAAACCGTTAATTTTGTGTTAACTTGATGGAGGACCAAATCGAAACTAAAACCTAAGAAATTGGGTATGAGTGAAACCTAGGGGGTCGAGATCATAATCCATAATTTTTTTTAAAAAAAAGATTATTAGAGATAGTGAAAATGAACTACAGCTCAAGTAACTTACGTGAGCTGTCAGCTCATTTCTCTCTCTCTCTCTCTCTCTCTCTCTCTCTCTCTCTCTCTCTCTCTCTCTCTCTCTATATATATATATATATATATATATATATATATATATATATATATATATATATATATATATATATATATATATATATATATATATATATATATATATATATATATATATATATATATATATATATATATATATATATATATATATATATATATATATATCGCGTGTCTTGTGCTATGTATAATGAAGCAGCAATCACAGTCATGTACCATTCATAACTATAATAATGAAATATTTCAAATTGACTTAATAAATCACAAGGTTTACCATACTGACTCGAAGTATAAAATTTTACATATAGTAAAATTTTCAAATTGAATCAATTTGATTTATTTATTTTAAATATTTAATTTTCATGCAAAATCTAACTTCTGTTCCAGGTTGACCAGTCTGAGATATATGACCAGCTTTTGAGACTTAAATCAATATTTACAGTTAAATTAGGGAACGACATTCAAAATAGGTCTGTAAAATATTTAATTATCTATTACATAAAAAGTTTTTAAACTATTTGAGTTTATTTACTATTTTTAACATAATTTAGGCTCAGGTTTAATACAATAGAACTACAATATAACAGCAATAATGCAGTAATGAAGTCAAGACCCATATTTTCTGCATAAATCACAAAAATGATTTCAAAACAAAAGTTGTAGTTAACTGAGCACACCTAGAAAAAATTTCTTGAATTAATTGAACTTGTTTACTATTTTTAACATATTTTTTAGTGAAAATTACTACCGCAAGATTTGTTATAATTATAGAAGGAAAGTAATCAAGACATAATATATATTATCCTTGACTATTAAGAAAAGTTTTCTATGTAAAGGTTATAGATAATTGAATTATCTATCAACATAATTCTTTCTAAAATTATTTGTGTTAGTATGCTATTTTTAATTAAATTTAGAACAAGGCTGGCTATCATAAAACCAAAATTAATATTACTAAAAAAATCTTTTTCTTGCCTTAGAAATAATTATTTGCGTCTAAAACTTTCAAGATGAGAAAAGCTTTTCTCTTGTTGCTGGTTGTCCATTACTGCTACTCTGGTAAGTAAAAATAATCTTTCTGAGAGGAATGTGTTGTGGGGGGGAAATGATGAAGGAAAGGACGTTTAATTGCATACTGGTTGATTAATACATCATGCTACACCCTTCACTGGTCCCTTCTCCTAATAACACCTCAAGTAAATAATTATCCTTTACTACAGCACCACACTTCTGCACAATCAATAAATGAAAGAAGGATGCCCAAAGAGAATAAAGGAGTGTGCCCAAAGATAGGAAAAAGAAAAATGAATTTTTTTTTTCCAAATACATTTATAGATTATATAATCTCCAAAATATTCCAAATTAATATAGAAAAAAGATATTAACAGGATAAGCATGAGAAAGCTTACTGTATATTTTTCTGAGAACTAAAATAAAAGATAAAGAATACCAAAGCAAAATTGTTACTGATGAGTACTTAGTATTTTTGTCGGTTTTTAGATTTTCTCAAAAAATCTAAGAGAATCACAAAAAATTAAAACAAGGAAAAGATGATAACTTCAAAGTTATAAAATATAAAATATTTAGCAGAAATCATTTTGGTTAATAATTGGACTCTGGTAATTTTAATCTGGTACATTTAACTCGAAAAAAAGGATACATATAACTAGAAAATGAGGATGTTATCGACAATAATTACATTTTCTAAATAAATAATAATAGGTTCCATAAATCTTTTGTGTTTTCTGATAAGGTTTGCTAAAACTTCTCAAGAATCGCATAAGATAGAGTAGCAAGTATAAAATCTATAGTTTGTGTGGTTTCAGTTTGCAACCGGTCACCATCTCCTTTGATAATGCCATTAGAACTGCATCTAATAAATTATGCAAGCATCTAGATATAGCGATCAGAATAACATTACTTGGCATGAAAACCTCTCCGGACTAGCCATTAAATTTGTTAAGCTCATAGAATCAGTGTTTAATAATTTTGTCTAACAAGACATAGTATACAGTAAATTGTTATACTAGTCTTCTTATTAGTTCGTGTGGTGACAAAATGATACTTTTCGTTGTACATGAATACAAATGTGCCTGTGCTTCCATCTTGGACTAGTTTTATTATTTATCTTCATGTTCAATGTTTGTGTTTGTTTTTTTTTTTTTCCATTTATTAGAAAAAGCTACTACCCATGAGAAGGTACATGCAAATTATGTGGGCAACAAGCTTGCCACAGGTAGCAAAAACACAACACAATAATTAAACTAACAATCTAGTAAAGCAAACGAGCATGACATTTTCATATATCGGTTGTTTACAAGGAAAATCACCTGGATACCATCTTATTACATGTACTTGCTAACTGATATTCTCTTATTATTGGGAAGTTCTAGTCATAACTTCAGTCTGTAATGTTATCATCGGCAAAGTCATTTTCTGTGTTCATTGTTGGATATATTAGACTTATTCATGATGCTGACTATGTTTTGAAGGATCATTGAAGGGTAGATGCTTATACGATAATTACCATATGTTCTTGATATTAAGTGGTTGAAATAATGACAGTTTGCTTTCAGTTTATAGCTCTCGTAAAACCTGGAATGTTTCCATATATATATATATATATATATATGATATTCTTACTTTACAATAATTATATTGTATTTCACAGTTTATAGTTTCGACATACAGTTTTTAAGTTATACTACCTGAAAAACCCTCCAAGTAGCACTGAATAAAGACCTAGACTGACTTGATCAATTATAATAAATATTCCACATATCAACTCGATCGTCATGCACGTATGTCATGGAAATTGTTGAATTTGTATTGTATAATGATATAAGAGAATATATATACAAAGCAAAATCTTAAAACTATTATGATGGTGGCATACTCGCCACCCTGATTCCAGGGTGCTATGCTGATTCTCAATAGTAAGTTAGCAACAGAGTTCTTGCTTCATCCATTAGACCTAACAAGTAAATTTCACACACTGATCATTCTTGTAATCCCAAACATGGCCCTTCTCTTAGTTCTCTCAAAGCCGCAAACTCGACAACCAAGTTAAGGATGTGTTATAGATGCAAAATTCCAATAAGTAACAAAATCTGTCTCAGTAACATAAAGAAAATTTGTGCAGGTTTAAGATCTATTTAACCGCATCTCACACACTTCAACTGTCAGCCATAAGGACATCTTTTGCCACTCTGAGATTGGTGTATTCATTCAGGTTAATTTCCGTTTTTTAGCCAAGTTTGTTTAACCATGGCATTTGAAGAATTATATACCGTACACCTTCATGTCCGGAGTAAAAGTTGGCTTCAGTTAAGAACCAAGTAGCATAATAATCACCAAGTTATTTTCTTACTTGTTTTGGAGGGAAAAATAAAGTAAGAGTCATACATAGAAGAGGAAAAAAAAAAACAACCTCAATGATATGAATTTTAACTTGGTTGTCTGTATAGATATTTATGCAGTTAATTACCTCACTTTAACACTTTGGAAAACCTCATAAAGTGGCAACTATGATCTTCAATGGAACATCTAAAAGTTCTATTAGTTATTACGATGGCAACAACACTCTTGGACTTCCACTCCGCCATTGCTATCTCCCTTCACTTCCTCCCTTCGCCCAAAGTTCCGTCCCCTAACGCCGACATCGAAGACCTAGGTGATGATCTATGCGTAGACATCCTTCCGCACCACTCCATCATTTGGCCGCTCACTGCCAAGCCTTGCCCAACCGGCGACCAGGCCATGATTTGCCCCACCGCCAAGGTATGATTCCGCTCTCCATTCTTTGATCTCATGTTCATTCTCTTTGTATATTCTTGTTATTACTAGGGTTTTTGTTGATTCCAAGATTTAATTTTGAGTAAGATTTAGGGTTTTATTTTGCTTGCTTTACTTATGTATAAAATCAAAATTTAGAGAAAGCTTTTTCTATCATATACATAGAGTGATTTTTTTTTGGTTTTTCTATCATTTTCATGATGAAATTGGTAGTGGTTTTTTAATTTTTCTATTATGGAAAAAAAAAAAAAAAAGAGTACTGACAATGAATTTTAACGTTTAGAAGCTCCCAATATCGATATGATGATCCCAACTCCCTTATCTAATATTTGATAAACAAAAGAGACGAAAAATAAAAAATGAGTAATCAAATAGCAGAAAGAGGTAAGCAAATTAGATGGTCAGAACATTAATCAGCTAACTTCGAGAAGATTATTCACAGAGCAACTAAACTAATCATGCCCAAATGTAGATGCGAACCATGAAAAATAGTGTAATTAGAGCACAAATAAAACAATTATCATGTAAACTAACTCATTCACATCATACTTCAAAACACATAGCAAATCAAAAATCAAAATTGAATATAATGGAAAACATTGGCTTACTCATTGTTTGTTTCAAATTTTTCTAATACATGTTTATTGGATATTTAATTTGCAGGTTACACGAGATCCATATCGTCCTCTATAGATGACCAACTACTCCATGATATCACATATTATATAGGAACGTTGAAGATCAGGGAGACTGTGAAATTTTATCATCCAGTTCGTGTGCTGCGTCAATTCGGCTGCGGCAATGCATACCTCGCTAGAAAAATACATAAACGTCAGATTGCTTGTCTCTATGTATTAACAAACTTTGTAACATGCTTGTTTATGCCTGTATTTTTGAACAAATTATATATATATATATATATATATATATATATATATATATATATATATATATATATATATATATATATATATATATATATATATATATATATATATATATATATATATATATATATATATATATATATATATATATATGTATATATATATATATATATATATATATATATATATATATATATATATGTATATATATATATATATATATATATGTATATATATATATATATATATATATGTATGTATATATATGTACATATATATATATATATATATATGTATGTATATATATGTATGTATATCTATGTACATATATATATATATATATATATGTATGTATATCTATGTATATATATATATATATATATATATATATATATATATATATGTATATATATATCTATGTATATATATATATATCTATGTATATATATATATATATATATATATATATATATATATATATATATATATATATATATATATATATATATATATATATATATATATATATATATATATATATATATATATATATATATATATATATATATATATATATGCATATATATATACATCTATATATATATATACATATATATATATATACATATATATATACATCTATATATATATATATATATATACATATATATATATATATACATATATATATATATATACATATATATATATATATATATATACATATATATATATATACATATATATATATATACATATATATATATATATACATATATATATATATATATATATATATATATA